>JAWWEU010000091.1:7575004-7594009 GCA_035583155.1 Acropternis orthonyx
AGGCACAAACCACCACCAGCATAGCTTGCAACCTCATAAGGGCATGCAAGCTTCTCCCCCGTGACAAGGGGGTGTCCGTGGAAAAGTGTGTATATGCAATGCACAGGAAAACAACACAGGCTTGTTATCCAGACTTGATCAGGGTTGAGGCTATTATCAAGTCTGATTGCTTGCCCTTTGTTTTACTAAATGAAAGTCAATATATTAACTAAGGGAATTGCTGTACTGACAGCTGTAATTTTGGAAATAACGGAGTTGAAAAAACAAGTGGGAATGCCATATGAAAGAAGGGAGATCCTTCTCTTTGGGAGCAAAGGTGGCAGCATCGCTCTCAGTGCTATGCTCAGAGTAGCAGGTCAAGGGATTCTATTACGCCCCATCACCAAGCACCACGAGGTCTCAGCTGGAACACTGGAACTTGAGTGGGGTGAGTTCCAGGTTCTTTGTGTTTCTTTGTGATCTAAGTATGGAGCTGGTGAGCAAAACAGACAAAACACATTGTGCTGTTCTTTGTGAAAACTGCCCAGTACTCCCGGCACAGCAGCTGCCACTCCCAGATCTGAAGTACCTTCTGAATTGCAAAAGCCATCCAGTTTCACCTGAAGGCACATTAGTTTATTTTTTGTTTGGTCAGATCTTAGTGTTTAGGTAGACTTGAAGCAAATAAGTAAAAACTCTATCTCTGAAAACACATTTTGCATGTTTTGAAAACACTAAGCTAAAATCTTAAAACTTAGACTAACCCAATTTTCCAAACACCAGAAATATTGAATAAAATATAATTACTTCTTTGGCATGTTCTAGGACTAGGAGGGATGATTGTACAGTTAAATAACACTGCTGTGTTTTGTGAACAATGTCTGCAGCATCATTCACATGGGCACTTGTCAGGTCAGAAAAATATATATCTGGTAGACATTTATTTTTGTCAGTCAGCTCTATGTAGATTTGAACACCCTGTGAACTGTTCCTTTTGTTTAATATGAGGGCTGTGCTGCGTTAGGGAAAATGAAATAATCCACTGTCATTTTTGGTTTTATCATATTAGGGTTTTGGCAGAGAATTTATTCCGTTTCCAATATTTAGTTATTTATGTGTTACTAACTAGCTTTGCCACATTCCCTAGAGAAAGCTCCATTAAAACTCTTAATGTGACACCACATATTTTTAGTAGATTAGAAAATAGTTGCAATTTTAATTTAAATTGAAATGACTATGTAATGGCCGGACAGATCACTCTCAGATCCCTAGAGCTCTTAATTGTAATTCTCCATTGTTTCTGTGCATAAATTTTCTTTTTAAGTGCTCATCCTGAAATACTTCCTAATTTTTTTGAACGTACTGTACTCATTTAATAGCTTTTTTTATGGTTAACAACTTCATGATTAAACTTAGATGTTAAATATAAATGGTGGAAATGATATGCCTAATCAAGTGTTGGGGGAAAAAAAGTATGTTTATATCTTGAGATGACATTAATTTAAGGACCTTCTCTTTGAGGAAGGAAATGCAAATGGAAAAATATCCTACTGAGAGTAATAGGAAGATTTCATTGTGTTTCTGTAGCAAAGGAGCAATAATTGTAATGAACAGCTCTTCTTAAGTCCATCTTACTGCCTCGATTCATAGTGACATAAAAACAGCCTTTTACCCAACAAATGCCCAAAATGAAATCAAGTAGTTTTTCTCTTGCATCAAACATGTTCTGATTTGGTTTGAGCTGGACAGACCGAGGGGCAGCTCCTGTCTTTTGGGGATCATCATCTGTCCCAGGTCATGGGAAGCTGTTTCCCCCCGCTATACACAAGGCTATCTCAGTTTCCAAAGTCCATCTGAGACAGATACACCTGAAAACCTCTGTCCTCACCAGCAGCTCGTGTGGTGTGAGCTATCTTCCTTGGTCACAGACCTTGAGAGGCAGACTTTAGCCTTTCTCTACCCTCAGCACTCTGTTTTCATCTCTAGCAATTTTTTCTTCCACACATATGTGTCCCACAGCCTTGAGACCCTCCTTATCTGTATCACCTTTTTCCTTCTCCTCCCTGCCTGTTTCACTTGTTCTCTTTTTTTTCCAGAAATCATGTACTTTCTCAGTTCATGGCAAGTCTCAGCTAATTTGTCTCCCACTCAAAACCTCCTTGTGGAGGATGCTCTTGGCCTACCTTCCTGAGGTGCTCATTACATTCAATGACCCCTGCTGCTTCTCATGGATTTTGGTTTTCCCAGGCTCCCCTTCCTGCCCTCACCCCTTGTCCAGGCTAGAGTCTTGTGATTGCAGCTTCTCCTGAAGACAATATAAACAAAGTGAGTTAATGACCATCCTTTCTAGGGCAAAATTCTCACTTTTACCTGCTGGTAAAAGGAGAAATTGCTGTCTCGGACAGACTGTTGCCTGCAAGAGCAAGATGAACCTTCACAAGACATCACAATACTAAGGAGGAACTATAAGTTATAAGAAGCTCTACAAAGTAAACCAAGATATCCTACAGGAGGCAATTTCCATGTCAGACAGCTGATGCTAGGCACTATTAATAGAATCACAGAAGCAGTAGGGCTGAAAGGAACCATTAAAGGCCATCTAGTTCAATCCCCAAGCAATGGTCAGGGACATCTGCAACTCCTTATTTTGTGATATGTGCCACTATGCTCACAGAAAAGCATATGAAAGCTTGTCTATCCCACATCAGGACACAGCTTACTCCTACATGTGGGAGACAAGATGCTCATTTGCTTTGACTTAAACAGAGTGTGTGCCAAGAGGTGGGACCTCCAATGGAATAGAAACTCCTCTCTCCAAATTACTGCAGATTTGAAATTATGAGACTTCTGAGCAAAGTGTAGAAGCAAAATAACAGTTTTTGATGAAAACAGAGAACAAAACAGAAAAAAAACCAGACAAAAGCAGCAAGACACAGTAACCACAAGGGTACAGGAAGAAAACGGTTTGTCTCTCCAACCTGTCTGCTGAAAAGACTGGGTTCCACTCAGCCACGTGGCTCCTCTCCCCCCAGCAAACAAAGAGAATACAGGAAAGGTGGCACTGATTTCACCCTCCTAAAAGAAACAAAACCTGGGTAGTTAATTCGTTCCTGCTGGTTGCATGCATTTGTCTCTGATGGTGAGCTGCGTCCAATACAGATCTTCCCTCCAGGCATGGCAGCTTGTGGCATATGGGGTTTGTTCATCTGCGGCTACTGCAGGAGCTGGCATGTGGGCAGTGGCTGGTAGGGATGGGCTGGTGGCTCTGATTCTGTCTGTGGCTTTTGAGTGCCCCAGTGAATGGTGGAAGTGGGCAATAGGCATGGGGAGCCAGCATACTGGATCGGTGGGCAGTGGTTGGGGAGCAGCTGTGAAAGTGCAGGGGCTCCAGAGAGAGATGACATGTCTCCAGCTGACACGGTGGAGGAGCAAGGCAGCAGAAAGGTGGCAGCAACAGTTGGCAAACTCCTGGGTTCCGTGGCAGGGACAAGAGTAGCCACAGCGGCTGTGGAGACTTCCCAGGTTCCATCTCAGGACAAAACAGAGGTGGAGGCAGCTGCAGGGTCTTTCCAGGTCCTATACAGAAGTGACAGGGCCAGCAGCTGTGGTCCAAGGACAAAGAGAGTGAAAGTGGAACTTCCAGCTTGTATTTCACCTCAGTTCTTGCAGAACCTTCCCTTCAAGGGATTTTGTCTCAATTTCCATGATGCTTTCACTTTACAGGTCTCGTCTCCCCTGCCGCCTGCTCTGTGGCTGACCCTGCTCTGTGGCTGACATCCAAGTGGCAGCCAGCATTGCGTGCTGCTGTCAGCACAGGGTGTAGAACAACCTCCCTATGCCTGGGTGGCTACCTGGGCTTGGGGCCGCCACAGGGATGCTGCTGCTGGACATCACGCACCATCGTCTCTGCTTCCACAGCCTGCCCCAAAACCTCACGGTGGCATGAAAAAATTCAGCAAGATCTAAACCACAACACCATTGCAGCATATTTGGACAAAATGACCTTTACTGTCCCTTCCAACTCAAACTGTTCAACTATTCTATGATTCTGCAAATGCCAGTGGAATTGGCAAGGATTTAGGTTTAGGATCTCCAGGGCTGAGGCCTCTCTTGATCTCTATCAGGCCCTTCCCTGGAGAATAGGAGCTGGGTGTCCCTGCCAAGTTCTGGCCAGAGGGAGAATTCCCCATATTTGACCTCACAGATCGTGCCCATCAGCACCAGACAGTGAACTCATGGGGCTCGGGAAACACCAGGAAAACTCTGAGGCGTTTCATGAGGCTGGGGAGAGTATAGGAAACAATCACAGAGACTGGCATGATTAGGCAAAGTTGGCCCTACATAAGGAAAAGCAACCAACTTTTTCCTAAGGAGAGGAATGATTGAGATTTACATTTCAAAATGGTGTTACCAGTTGTGAAAATTAAATTTTCATTTGCAATTTGAAATTCCCCATCAAACACAGCTTTCTTGAAAACCTGTAGCTAACTGGGAAAGGGGGAAACAGTGACAAATATTCAGCCTTGTTCCAGTATTTATTTTCAGGCTTTCAGCTTCACAGGCCAGCTGGAAAAACTGAGTTGCTGGATGTGTTGGCCCTGAGTGCTAGCAAGAGGAAATTTAGCCGAGATAAAGCAAAGTTCCCACATGTGGAACAGTAAAGTGTCTTCTGGCTGTTGGTAGCAACATCTTCGTTTTGAAACATGGAGATCGACACTCAGATCTGCTAAAGTCTCTCAATATCACTGTGCAATGATACTTTATAGCCTCCTAAGGCAAATGCTCAGAGCAAGACAGGTTTCCTTTCAATTAAAAGCTCAGCAACTAGCAACTCATCCATTTTTAATTAATTACATAGTAATACATTTTTCAGTGTTTGACTTACAGGATAAAAATGAGGTTTAACGTTGGAATCTGAGCTGCTTAGATGAAGTCCTGCTCAGTATCCACCTACAGAATAAAACTGTAAAGCAAAAACCAACTGCAAACCTGTGATGTGTGAATTCTGCAAGGCCAATAACCATAAACCTGCATTTCCAGCTGAACTTGCTTATATTATAATCCTTTAGACATAGACTGTGACCAAATCTGAGACTCAGTAGACCTCGACTTCTCTGGGAAGTTGAGTCAGAGAGGGGTTCATGACTCAACAGGAGGAACCACAACGCAACAATACTGTAATGCATTATAATAGTACTGTACCAGCAATATTTAGATACTGCATTAGAAATAAATCTGATCATAGTCATCCCAAAAATTACTGTGTTCCACTTATCATACATGGCTTAGAACCTTCACTCAGCTGCTTGGCCACAGTGCCACTATGCAGACATACTCAGCTTCAGACAAATAGTCCTGTGACAGGTGGTTCTGGGTGTGTATGGAAAGGAAGAGAACATTGCACTTGGAGGGTGACTGATTGTCTGTTGGGGGCCCCACCTTACAGGAGCACAGGAGTCCGATGAACAGCCTTGAATTGACAGCCCCTGAAGGGCAGCAGTGAGGCACAGATCCAGAGTGGCATACTGAACACAGGGACGGCAGTGGGGACACCCCTCCTATGCCCTCCTGGCAAGGAGATGGTCTGGGTCACTTTGTCCTCCCTCAGGGACTGGTATGTGTGTTAGGAAAGGCAGGAGAAGAAGGTGTGCTGCACTTGAGAGCAGGCTCTTGCTTTTCTGTTTGTGATGCTGTGCATAGCCCTCGGCTCTCCTGCTCGGCAGGTGCTGGCTCACAAGCAAAAGTCAAGTGCTTGGTGCAGCCTGGGCATGGAGAGTTCCGGAGGCTGGGGAAGGAAGGGTGTTGCTGCTGAGTGTGCTGACCCTAGAGGAAAGCATTGCAAAGGGGCCAGCAGGTCCTCTGGCAATGACAGCACTTTGGGCCAACAGGAACACAAAGCTGCACATCCCAATCTGAAGGATTCCCTGGGTGTGTGAATCAGGAAGCTGAAAAGGACAACTGCATACGCACTCAGAGCTGGTAACTTTTGTATCTCCAAACCCAGAACCCTAGGTCCCTAATGCTGTGAGTCCACAGTCAGCCAGTCATGCTGATGGCCACCATCCAACCAGCTGAGCTGCCAAGAGACAGTGTGGGGACAGGACTCGGGCTCATGGACACCCTATACCTGGAACTGTTGAAGACTAGGTTATATGGACCTTGGAGCAAATTGGTCTAATAGAAGTTGTCTCTTCCCATGACAGGAGCACTGGAACGCAATGATCTTTAATGTCCCTTCCAACTCAAACCATTTTGTGATTCTGTGATTAACCTTGGCTTGTCCCTTGTGAAAATTATCGACACATGGATCACTGGGTCTTGCGTGGGATGAGGAGTGACCAAGAGATATGGCAAGCAGTGGTGAGCAGCTGTGCAGGTTGCTGGACTCCTCTGGTGCCAGCATTCCTCAGCAAGGGTTTTCCCTCTGCCCTCCTGTGGACCAATTCTGTACACCCAGTCTGAGTGCTTGGTGTGTTGGTCTCCTTTCTTGTGGAAAGACAGTTAGGAGCCACCAAAGATCATTCTGAGTGGAAGGAGAATGTGATTCTCCTTGACTTTGTTTTCAGGGTCAGGGAAGATGTTTTGTTCAAACTGAAGCAAAGGGCAGAGTTCGACTTGAAGACAGATCTCCCTTGGAAAGAGGTTGGTGCAGTAGCAGTGAGAGAGAGGTCATTTCAATGTAACTACAAGGAGTGATTTAAAAAAAGTCAATGATGTAACATTTAAAGGAAGCCCACTTTACAGCAGAGCACCATGTAGACCTGTGTCAACCCCAGAGGTGGCTGTGATGAGGTGTGGTGTCTGACAGTTTACCTTCTTGAAGGTGCTGCTGTGATGTATTGGGGACTAACACATCATAGGCTGCTGGGAATGGTGCCATGGTCATCTGGGTTGCTTTCAAGCAACACTCTGTGTGTGACTTTTTTGAATATGCTGTGTCTTTGCAATTTTGAGCAGTTTATAAACTGTATGGTCAAGTCTTCTTCCTTTTGCATCTCTTTTCCTATGATTATTCTGCAACTAGTTTATAAACACTAGAATTGGTTGGGTATTTCTCTCCCCTTTTCATGTTCCTGTGTTGGAAATCTTGCTAAAATTGAGGTGGCTGACCCTCATGAGCTGTAAATCATTACTTAGTGGGAGAATATTCAGTTAAAACCTTAATAAAGTCATGGCCATTTTGCTATACTCTTCCAGGGACATCCCATACCAGTCACGGTCAGATGGAGTGAATGAACCTGTATGGCCACTCTGACTGTTTTCCTTTGCTAAGGGAAGTTAATCTAACTGTTTTTCATGTACATGGTTTCACTTATCAATGGTCATAGAAGAAAAAGCTAATTTCTTCTTAAAAAACCAAACTGAATAACTTTTATGGCACAGATACCTCCCCTCCCCCCACCAAGATGTAATAATGGTGGCCAGTGAGCTTTTGGTGTTTCAAACGGATTTGATTAAACTTGATATCAAGGATTGTGTAAGGTAAATAAATTAAATTGATTAAGTAGGGCTCAGGTGGCCATGGGCAGGTCACAATGATCTCTGGGTTGCTGCTGGCATGCCAAGGTTTATTAAAATGATAAAGTTACAAAAGGAGAAGATCCTGCTTACTATGCACAGAACAGAAAGAAAGCAAAGGAGGTTAATCAAAAAATCATAATCATATAAATGAGCACAAGCTCATCCTGAAAAGCAATTACTTTTCTGAGCAATTCCATTCAACACTGGTAGTCTGTGCTCCTGAATCATGTCTCTAGCAGACACACAATTAGGACCAAGATGGCCTCATTATGTCCTATCAAATGTAAACAAAATAAAAAAAAAATCCCTTGTATATACATCCTGTTAGGTGATTTTCATGTATTAAAACATTTTATGTTAATTTAATCATAGAAAGAATCTTTAAGGATACACCTTGTAAATTAGTAGAACTTCATTTGACAGCAGTATGCCAAACCTATCCCCAGTGGAATCCGAACAGTGTGTTCTAGTTTCTGCAACCAGTGCTGTGAACATTGCTATGGATGCAACTCCTCTAATCTCAACATTTAGCCCTCTGCTGAAGTGAGTCACCCAGGCTGTGATCACATTTGAAGTTATGAAGAATTTACATTTTCCAAAAGGTTTCCTTTTGACAAGGAAAAATTAACATCTTTCTGTACTCTGTCTGCTCATGGACAGTTAGCCCACAGTGCCTCAAATGTGTGAAAGATATTACTGCTTTTGTCCATGCAAAGAGTTTGAAATAGGTTTTTGATTCTAGAAGATGTCTGCAAGGCAAAGAAGATTTGAGCTCTGATCTTTAGATGGGGACCTCAGCTGAGGTCTGTTTGGGATAGTCCACTTCTCCAGACATGTCAGTTGTTGGGAAACACAAAGATCTGGAATCCCCTGGGTGTCTTAGGATAGAAAAGTGCTCCTTCCTGTTGCAGCTGTCCTTTAGCACCAATGGAAGACAGAGTACATGCACATGAAGCCTGTATCACAACAGGCCCAGTGAGGGAGCTGGGACTATGCAGCCTCAGGAAGAGCAGGGTCATGGAGAGTCTCGTCTGTGCATATACGTAAGTGATTAAAGGAATGAAGATGAGGGAGCGAGGCTCTCTTCAGTGGTGCCCAGTGACAGAACCAGAACCCATGGGCAGTTGTGAAAACATAGGAGATTCCTCCTGAACATCAGCAAACACTTCTTCATTGTGAGGGTGACCAAGCAGTGGCCCAGCAAAGTTATGGAGTCTCTGTCATTGGAGGTGTCTAAAACCCAACTGGGCACAGTCCTAGTGGCCCTGCTTGAACAGACAGTTGAAGTGGATGATCCTCAGAAGTGCCTTCCAAGCTCCAGCATTGTGAGATCCTGTCCTGAATTTTCATGGAAAGATAAGAATTTTACAGAAACTTTTACCTTTTTCTACCAGAGATGCAATAACATTGTGCATTTCTAAGGCAATGGAAAACCCTGATACAGGTGGGGCAGCCTGCAGGTAACTGAGTCTGCTGACAGATACAGTATGTGGGCCGTATTTGACAACTCTATGAACCCAATGTTTTCTCTCACTCCCAAAACATTACCAACTATCTTGAAAAACCTGAAGATCTGGGACAGAATCCATTCTGTTCCATGTCTTGTGTTCCTGGGCATACAGATACTTATGTTGGAACAAAAGGGGACTTTTGGCCTGTGTTGTGTTTTGTTATTCTGGCCCTTTTTCGGAAATTGATCTAACATTTTCAGGGGGGTCTAGGTGTGAAATTGTTTCTATTCCCTGGCTAAGCTTGTCAAATCAAGAATGCCCATTTCTGTCACAATGCTGTGAATGCTCTCATTTTTCTCCTCATTCTGCTGTTATACTAAGGCTTGTGTGTTATTTCAGTTAGATATAATGGTACCAAACAGTGAATATCTCTTAAACCATTTTTTTTTCCTTGAAAGTATTCTGTATATTTCTGCAGAATAAATTATTACTGTCTTGTGACATGGCTAATCATGCATCAGACGGAGTGCACTTCAGTCAGTATCATTATCACATGCAGCTGACTGAGATCTTTCAAAAACAGACCAAAAAGACTTCAAATAACAGGTCAGTTCAGGATGACACCATATATTGGTAGAGAAGATATAAAGTCTGGATTCACAAGTGGCTGTAGCCATATATAAAGAATGCTGTACCTGTTACCTAGTCAGCAATCCTCATGAAAATAAAACATAACAGATTTAAGGTCATTTAAGCTAGATTTAGAAGACTGTGATCTTGTAAGCTTGTGGCACATGCAGAAAGGAGTGGCTGGTCAATCATAGTCAAAAGGTCAAGACTTACATCTGAATCCTTGACAACACCAACTTGAATTTTCTTAGACACAGCCAGAGATTAAATGAATCTGGCTCTGATGGAATTGAAAGAGAGAAAAAAAAAACAAAAACCAACGCCAAAAAAGCCCGAATGGCACAATGTTATGGATAGAAATGTCCTTGGTTTTTAAAACTGTACTAGAAGAGGGATATAATTATCTGGTAAAAGCTATTGGTTATCATTTTCTATTAGTTCTATGGGACACTTCCATTATGGAAGGTCACTTTTCTCCAGCATTTTGTACAACAAAGTACTCATAGGATGTGACATTTGCTGTTCTGCAAAATAAATTACAATTCTTGTACCATGAAAGCAAGTAAAAACAGGCAAGGGAGAGCAGAAAGTTACCTTGCAGTATATGCCTTCTCTAAATGTGGGCAGAGATCCTGAAGTTATAAGGGTGGCACTCTGAGCACTTATGTATGGCCAGCACTGTATGACTTGTGGATGCATGTTTTTATCTCACAAGGGGGCCGTGGCTCCACAATTCTTAAATACCAGCGGTATTAAATTCAAGCATTGTAACAACTTTGTCTGCCAGGCCCTTGAACACAGAGGAGAGCGATTGGTCCTCTTTTTATAGCAGTGGTAGCACAAGGCAAAATATTTTGAGTTTATTTTGATGAAATTTGGAATTTGGTTGGCTGATTGCATACCCCAAGAAGTAGCTTCTTAGAATGGCCATGAAGACTCAGTAGTAGTGTGAATGTGCCATGTGAACCTTGAAGATAACTGTGCGATATGACCTGGTTCCAACTCAGCGCTGACTTCTGTGTGTTGTTGCCTGGGTCCAGTGCTAAGATCCACACCACAGTCCCACTTTGCAGACCTGAGGATGTGCCAGGAGTTTCCAGCTATCTGATCCTTGTCTCCAGGAGACACTTCAACTATTTTTCCCTAATAAGCAGGTAATTGAAGGACCCTTTAACACCTGTTACTGTGTCCTTGCCTAGAAAAAGTAAGTAAGTAAAAAGCAGAAATGTCATCCTGCCTGCAAGCCTAAATGGAATATTTTCTAGGAAGTGCATGCAGCTATCTCATTTTCTTTGGAGAGATGGTTACTCTTACCTTCATCTTTGTCATGACTGTGACCTATTTGGGTCTGGATGGCTTTTCAGCCATGCTACTGGGCCCATGCCTTTTGTGAGCCCTTTTACAACATCACTGTGCTGCACACAGGAGATACTAATTTCTGACTTATTACAGATGAATAAAAACTTGCATTAATAGTTAAAAGTAGAGTATTAAACCTGTGCTTTACACAGGGGTGATTGATGGCTTCCATTACACACCATTAGATATTTTATTCTTGTTAAATGAAGAGCAGCCAACTTTGTCAAGTATTTTTAGTTCCCTCTGGTCTTATTGGTTCCATCTATTCTCAGGGATGTCCTGTAAATGGCCACATATGGCTTTGTGTCTGTAGGAGTGATGACCGTACAGCTGGCTTTCATTGCCCACCAATTTACCGGAGCCCCCTTTATTGTGAGCTTGACAGCACCAGGGAGCTTTGTAGAACCAACAAAATATATCTATTTTCTAATTGTCTATTTATCACCTTCCATGGATTGGTGGGCCTCTCATCTGAAAGCAAAGGGGGGATGGCCTTGAACAATGATCCTTGTCAGGGCAGTTGCTCACTTTAAATTAGGGTCTCATTGCTAAATAACTAATTTAGTCCTGCTATCAGACTGAAAAAGTGGGTATTCAGTGCAAAGTGCCAACTGGGGAATTGATTATGTCTCCTCTTAGTGTACATGATAAAAGTGCCAGACCTGCAGGCAGTAGGTAGCTCCCTGGAGGCCAGCAGCTTCCCAGCGTGGAGGTTCCATGTCAGACCACCAGGCAGGGTTTCCATGGAGGGGGCCAGGTGCTGGGAGCCTTGGCGTATGTCTCAAGTGCTTAGGACTGCTGCTCATGCAGGGAGTGCTGGAAGGAGAGAGGGTCCCTGCAGGTGATCTGGAGATGGACAGGGAGGGAGGTGGGGAAGAGAGCTGGCTCAGGAACAGGAACAGCGAGAGACTCTGGAGAATGGAGGCTGTGTGCATTGGTCCCAGATTTTGTCCTCTAGAAGCAATTTACCAAACCTTCCTGTCAACTGCAAGAGCTCTTCCCATCATCATCCCAGGAGAACAACTTCAGTAACCTACACTAACAGCAAAATCTCTTCTGTGCACCCAGGTTACCCTGTTCCATCACATTCAGTCCCACCACAGAGCTTTGGCTGGGCCAGGGTTTGTCACTAGGGATGAACCAAGCACACAGTCCGAGCATCAAGGAGCCTTTTCCCCAGCTATAGCACAGGTCTGGACTCACTTCAGAGCCTTCTAGAGGATGCTGGGGTGCCCCTCCAAGAGTTGCTTAGCAGGTGACTGAGGGAAGGAGTGTGTGGGCAGCAAAAGAGTTAAGACCCATTCCTGTCAATTTTTTTTATTGTGTAGCTTCAGTGCTAAAAGCTGGAAACTGCAGTCTGACACTGAGTTCCCCAAGCTATTTCCAGTGCACCACAAGGATCCGACACATCCAGAAGAAACTTCCCCTCTCTTCTTTTCATCCCTCTTCTCTCCTGGCCCAGCCCAGGCTTATCAACTGCAGGGTAGAAAAAGACTATGAGAGTCAAGAGCAGAAATTTTTCATTTTGTTCTGCCTTAGCACCACCTGGCCATGTCTGGTTCCTCAGGGTGAGGGACTGTTGTAATTTTAGTTAAATGGAAAGGAATTCAGTGATGAATATTTCATACCATCACGTAGTCCAGAGCATGGGAACCACCCCTGTCTGAGCTGGATCAGAGGAAGTTGGTTCAGGGGGTCTCAGGACCCACTGGAAAGACGGGTGCCTGAAGTGGAGCATCCCAGGAACTTGGGAGACAGGAAATAAAAGAGTAGGTGCAGGCTGAAACTGGTTCTCTCCATACCTGGCTTTTGCCTGATGGAGCACTGTGGACCCTCTAATCTTTTGCTGTGGTGCTCAGCATTTCCTTCAATGTCTACCCAGCCCAGACCCACAGTCAGACAGTCAGGCTAGGGGAACCTCTGTTTTCCAGAGCACTTTTAGAGCTATTTCTCAATAGCCCAGAACCACTTTTGTCTCAGCCTGGGGGCCACCCCATCTGAGCTGCAGCCATTTCTCTCTCACCTGCAAAAAGCATTGCCGCCCTGTAGCCTGAGTCTACTCCATCCCACTGGGCACCAGCACTACACTGGATTAGCCCTAGCCCTGCAACACCCACATGGTCACTATGCCAGAAGGCGCACCATCACCTGGGCAGCATAAGACTTTTTCAGACAGAATGTTCTTCCAGGTTACTTTTAACCTAGGGGAAGGGGGTAAGCTAGGTAATATTTTAATGCTCTTGGATTTTGCTTTGTTTTGTTTTTTCCCCTCTTTAGTGTAATCATTATTATTTTCTTTCATTAAGACTCCTTGTCATTTTTACCCTCTCTGTATTGGGGGAGAGAAATAAAAAGGGAGGGGTTCATCTCATTAAGGTCTCAACCTCCTGAACATATATTGTCATTAAACCAAGACAGGGATCCTTGCCACCAGCAAGCCAGTACGAGTATGTGCAGATGTATTTGGGACACATCTACCCCTTTCTTGGTGTGTCATAGGCTGGTGCTAGCCTATGGTCCAAAGCCCACAGAAGCAACAGGTAGACGCATGGTCTTCCTCAGTCCAGGTTTTAGGTTCACTCAGTACCACTCAGATTTCCTGTTAATGCTGGAACTCTTTACTCCAGGGAGGGAAAGAGAATGAAATTGAAAGGCCTTTTCCTTCCTGCTCCCATGAGTTACTGGGGCTGGACCGCAGTGTGGCTCACATCTGTGAATCCACTCTGTGCTTGCCTTGTATTGCATGACCCACATCAGATCCCCCAACAGCAGCTACAACAACGGAACACAGCCATCAACAGCAAACACCAGAATCATCTCCTCATCTGGTTTGGACAGGCCAAGTGCAAAGGAACATTTCTGTTTTCCTCTAAAGCTTCAGTCTCTCAGGGCACCCTGGGCTCAGCCATAGTATTTACCATTCATGTCTTGATTTTGGTCACTACCGAATTTTCTATTTACAAGATAGAGATGCCCATTGATTTTGAAGGAAGCTGAAACTTCTGTAAAAATTAATGTTCATTTTTAGCAAAACCAGAAGCTGAACACCATAATGAGTGTCTTCCAAAGGGCCTGTGCACAACAGGACCAAAAGACAGAATCATGGATTCATAGAGTGGTTTGGGTGGGAAGGGAACCTAAAGCTCATCTTATTCCAATCCCCTCCCATGGGAAGGGACACCTTTCACTAGACCAGGTTGCTTCAAGTCCTGGAAGACCTGGTCTTGAACACTTTCAAGGATGGGCCAGTCACAACTTCTCTGGGCAACCTGTGCCAGGGCCTCACCCTCCTCACAGTTAAGAACACTTTCCTAATACCAAATCTAAATTGACCATCTTTTAGTTTAAAACTGTTACCCCTCGTCCAGTTGAAACAGGCCTTTGATAAAAAGATGAAAAATTCTCTCTGCCTTCCCTAAAATATTGGCTTTGAAAATAAATTGGGCAAATCTGCTTGCCATGAAAGGCTCTATTCCTTTCAGGATCTACACTATGCAAGATCAGGTTAGCAGAATTCAGAGCATATTTCTCTTTTAAACCAAATTGCTCTCTCAGCTCAGCGGAGTCTCGGAGTTGTGGAAGGACAGTAAGGTACCATGTGTTTGGTACTGTTGCCATGTGAATGGACATCAGGTGTCGAGCAGCTGTAGTACTACTGTTTGCAGCTGCAGTGTGCCACACTGGATCTGCATCTTGGGGAAAAGTAGCAGGGAAGCCCTACACATGGCACTGCTGCCAGTGGCAGACACGGTCATTACTCACAGGGACATGCCATAGGACATGTGGTCTGGGCAACCTCCTGTGACAACACATGACAAAGGTATCGACTCCCAATCAGCCACTCACCACTGGCTGCACTCAGCCCACAGCATGCAGGCCACTCATGCTGCTCCTGAGAAGAAGAGAGCAGGTTAAGGATGTTGCTGCCATCCTGCCCAGGCTTTTCAGAATGTGGTTCCATGGTAATAAGCCACCACATGCTGCCATGGAGATTGTCTTCCACTCCGATTGCTGTCAACTGGTTGATGAGTGCTTATTTTCAGACTTTCAAGAAAGCCTGCTTCCATCCTAAGCTTTTATATATTTAGCAATTAAAATCTCTAACTGGACTGTTATGAGTAAGAAATTCTTTGTTGCAAGCATACCTTCCCTGTCACTGAGCTGTGAGGGCTTCACAGATGTGGGGTATGTAAGGCTAACATGTATTTTGATCCCAAAATGGAGTTGGGCCATGAATTTGGTGCAGGTTTGGTTGCCACTGGGTTACCCTTCCCAAATGCCAAACACATAATGGAGTGTAACAAAAGGCATTGTGAATTTGCTTTGCTTTCTTTAGCAAAATTGAGAGATCTGGGCATGGAGTATTAACTGGATTGATCTTTTAACAATAACAGGGATGGTATATGAAACCATAGAATAGTTTGTGTTGGAAGGAACCTTTAAAGGTCACTTTGTCCAACCCCCTTGCCACAACAAAAACATGAGCATGTCACAACAAAAATCTCCAAGAGATAATTCACTTGAAAGAATTATCAAAACACCACACAGTACAGCTACAACCAGCTCTGCAGCAATGCAGCAATTTGAGTTTTTTGTTGCTTTAAGTCTTCTTAGAAAGACAGCAAAATCAAAAGACTGCAACTGATCAGCTGAACAGTCTTCTAAATATTATGAACAATTTGCGCATGCTGTTTCAATGGCCACCACTGCTCAGCAGCTGAAGCTGTTGTGCTTACACTTAAGGAGATACAACCATCATTGCCCAGGTATGTGATCTTCAAGGATCCCAAAGTTTTCCGTAGGAGATGGAAATCCATATTAATTTTTTTATGTGTTCTACATTGAATATAAAATAAATGGGGAAAACAGGTATTGCTCAAATTGTGGCCAGCTTATCCATGTCTAAGTTAAGGTTTTGAATTAAAGGGTGGTCTCTTCCATGATGATGTTTTCCACTTATGTCAAAAAGTGAAAAACATGACACATGGAAATTAATAAAAGAATCCGGTTTTTTCCCCCTTGGAAGTTACCTTGGTAGTTCTGTGTGTAAGGATGCCTATACATTATAGAACAGTTGTGAATAAGTGCTAATTTTAAATGTGAAATAACATTTTAGTAGTGAGAGCACTTTCACTTGGTGGTCGCAGTTGTCACAGTAATAATAAGGCAACCACAGATTCCAACACACAAAGGGACTTGAATTTAAATTTGGGCTGAGCTATGCTCAGGCTGCACAGAAGACTTCTGCCTGCACCCTGAGTGTGTCACACTGAACTGGTGAAAACTTGAAATAACATAATGACAGTCAGTCCTTGGTTTTTGTGTTTCTACTTGTATCTGAAGTATTTGAAGATGAAAATTGCAAAGTGGTAGGAGGAAAACATGCCCTATATTTGCTGTTCTCTGTTGTCACCCCAGAAGTGCTGAAACCCAACAGTACTGGGGCTTTCCTCTCTGATATTGCAGTAAATGAAGAGAAAGTGGGACTTGACTTAACACACCAAACGTGCAGATGCCTCTCTTGTGGAGCAGATGGTTGCCACAGGCATTCGCAGGATTTTGAACTACTGTGTGCCGGGCTGTGCAGTGGGTTGACCTTGACTGGATGTCAGATGCTCACCTAGCTGCTCTATCACTGCCCTCCCCAGCTGTAAAAGGGAGAGAGAATAAGATGGAAAACAACTTGTGGGTTGGCATAAGGCAGTTTATTAAAGCAAAAGCAAAGTAAAAGCTTATGCACGCAAAAGTGAGACAAAAACTAACAAGGTTTATTCTCTGCTTCCCATCAGCAGAGATGTCCAGCTACTTGCCAAGAAGCAGGGCTACAGCACATGTGATGGTTTCTTAGCAGACAGCCACTGGCAACAACAAATGCCCTCCTTCCTGCTCCTTTCCTTAGCTTTTACATCTGATATGACATTATACGGTATGAAATATCCTTTAGTTAGTTTGGTTAGTTTGAGTCCTCTGGCCTACTTGTTTTCCCTCCCAGAATCTTGCCCTTGACTGGGGAGGGAATATTATAGTACTGACACTGTGCTCCGCAGTAGCCAAAACATTGGTGTGTTATCAACACCCTTCTAGCTACCAGTGCAAAGTACAGCACTGTGAGGGGTGCTATGGGGAAATTAATTCCATCTCAGAGAGACCAAATACAGGCTGTTATGGACATCTTGTTAGATAAAAGGACTTGCAATTTCTACCTTCCAGAAAACATACCAGTGGAAGACAACCAGTTGTCTCAAGGCCACAGCACAGTGAAAAACACTGCAGATTCAGAAAGTGCCTCTTCCACTCCCCTTTTCCCACTTGTTTTCCTTTTTTCTCTTCCTCCTAGTTATGGGCACAATTCATGCATGACAAGGTGCACAGAAAGACAAATCTTCCTTGCTTCATATGTCAGTATCCAATGCTCAATACCTCCTATAGCCCAGTTTACAAGTCTCCCTTCACAGGCATTACAAACTGCCAAGTCTGTGGTTGAGAGCACACACAGGGACAGCTTCCAGGCACAAACCCACCTCTCCAGCCAGAACTGTGCATAAGAGACAGCTTCTCCTGGTGTGGCTCAGTATGGAGAAGAAATAGAGGGGCCTTTGCTAAGGGAAGAGTAGATCTCTGTAGCTGCCAAGAATGCTTGCTCATCATTTTAAAGTATTTGGTATTTACATAATCTAATCTGGCTAATCAGACATACATTTAATTACTTCTGAGTTTTTTACAAGTGCATCATGAATATTCCAGACATTTGAACAGCCTGAATATTTCTGGTGTGTTGTTGATACCAGCATAGTGGAAGGTTCTTCCACTCCTGACACAGATTCAGATTTTGTATTTGCAATCTGCCCAGTGAAAATAAAACCTGAAATCTCACAGTTATATTTTGCCGCAACTCAGCCTGTGACTCTGCATTTACTTTTGTCTTAAACAACAAAGGATATTGGATTTTATTGTCCTTTATTTGTGGTGGTTGAGGTAAAAGCCACAGCGGCTTTATAGTCTGGAAGATTTTTCTTTGTTTTGCTGCCTTCAGCCCTTCCCATGTTGCCTTCCTGTAGCTCTCTAAAGGTGAATCCAAGAAAAGAATTAAAATTATAATTTGTTTTTATGTCTTCAGTACGGATACTATAGATCCCACAATTGCTGTCTTCTGATTTATTCAGGCAGTGTTCTATACAAGATGATTGTCAGTAGATGTATTGGGGCAGAAGCCCATCCTGCAAACAGAGAACTGTTTTATGACTGAATTACGAAGCTGTGGAGAAGGCAGTGCTGCAGCAGCTGCCCAGTGCTTGGTTCCTACAGCACAGAGAGTCGACTGGCAGCACACACAGGCAAGGAGCACAATCAGAAGCATCAGGCTATCCCTCTTTCACTTAATCTCTTCAGCAAAGACATTGCAGATGTTTTCAGCAGCAGAGCCAGGGTACAGTGATGCGTTGTTGGGTCTCCTTTCCTCAGGCTCATCCCTTAACATGTCAGATGAGCAGGAGTCCTTCCATTCTGTTTGTTGGTGTGAATGGCTGTCCTCCCAAAGCAGGGACTGTTTTTTCACTTGAATATGTAATAGCTACCTCCACCTGGGTGACAGGCACCTCCCATGACTCTCTGGGATGACATGACAACAGCAGAGCTGCAATTTTAATAGACTCCAAGTAGTTTTCACAGAGCAAAGCCTTAAAAACTCCCCAAGGAGAGATCATCAAGCAGAATGGTCCCAAGTGCAGGGTTTATTAGCAGGCAGGACAGGGAGGTTGATGAGCCCGTGTGGCTGAGCAGACAAGCTGTCAGACAGGACTCCTAATCCAATCAGTTACCTGTCGGAGGGGACCAGTCTGTGGTCTCCGACTGCAGCACCCCTGGGGAACACCACACTGTGGCTCCCTACACTGGCTGCCCACCTCAGTTGGGGGCCAGGGGCCTAGGGGTCCTGGGCATTCCCATCCTGTGAAGGAAGCACAGTTAAAGCCACACTTGCAGCCTTCTCCCCTGAAAGACACCACCGGGGTGTACAGGTTAGAGAACGATGGGCTTTCTGGTAAGTCACTGTAGTGGCACAATTAAA
>JAWWEU010000091.1:7633847-7645840 GCA_035583155.1 Acropternis orthonyx
AACGTAAGGAGTTGCGTGCCTGAATCTCGCCCTCTGAGAAATCCAATAAAAGAACCTAGTTACAATTTCAAACCGGACTGTAACACCAGTGAAGACCATGGACAGAAAGTCCTCTTCTCTTGAAGAAAGAAGTTAATAAATCCCAAGTGACATATTTTCAAACACAGAAAGTGCTATCAAGAAGTGCCTTTTCCAGCGGCATGGCATGAACACTCCATGGTCTAACTCTTACTGGTCACTCTTGCCAGGAACATGTCCCAGGAGATGTCGGCATGCCATGGCTGATATATTCTGGGAGATGGGCGAGGCATAGGTCCCTGCCTAGCATGTGCAAGAGTGGGAGCTTCGGGTTTCCCCTCAGCGGCTCTGACTGGGACCTGTATGCTGCCCATGAATCTACACAGTCCGTGTGATGGAGCCCACCACTATGCCTGGCTAAGGTCTCGCCTTGGGGAGTCCATCCTGATGAAAGCCTTGAGGCCAGCCAGACCCACCATGCCCTTCCTAAGTCCCCAGGCCATGCACAAAGACTGCTGCCTGAGCATGCAAACATCTGCCAAAGTCTCATGTTTCGTCTTCTCAGTGTTATCTAAATTAGCATACATTACACAATGCATGCTGCTGAGGAAACCAAAGAAACATGGTTGCAGGGCAGTAGACCGAGTGGGTGAAAGACCCACACACCAATGACAAGAGCTGCTGTTCCCTCGGTGGTCACACAGGTAGACTGGTTTTAGCCCAGTCTGGTCACTAAGCAGATGGTGTCTCCACAGCTGGTGTAACTCAGAACACCTCTGTTCTGTAGCCAACACCAGTGCCTGTGGTCAAACCCGTGTTTCTCACCTCTTGAGCAAAGGCACTGGATGGCCACATCCCTTCCTGAGCTCACAGAGAAGGTGCATACAGAGAGCCTCAGCCAGGGTCTTCCATGTGGTCCCAGGAACAGAAATGCCCTTTACAGCTTTGTCCAAGCTATCATGGAATGCTCAGCAAAGGACCCAAAGGAGTGCTTCAGAAGGTTCCCTGTATAAATTGTCCATGCTGTTACTTGTCTGTAGTAAAAAATGGGTATGCATCAGTTATTAATTGCTGACAGATGAAAAGTGGGACTTATCTCACTGGTTTGTTTGTCACAAAACTTACTTCTGGATTAGGGGCACAAATTTGAAAGACTCTGCCCACGATCCCTGATGAGCTCTGTAACATCCCACTGAAAAGTCATTGAGCCAGTGGGACCTGGGTGTTTCCATGGCTTTCAAGGATCAGAACACATCTGCCCTGGAAGCTTGCAAGTGATGGGTGCATTTCCACAGCATGAGAAGTTCCCACTGGAGTTGGACATGAAACTTCTCAGCTTACCAGTGGTCACTATGGACACCAGACATGCAGAACAAGTGGTGAGATGGGGAGACAGAAGAGTGAATAACTCAGAGGCTGCCATTTCAGAGAAATGCTTGTAAAGCTGGAGGCAGGTAAGTACCTGCTTGCAGGTTCATCCACAGGAAGGAATCTCAGGTTTGACCACCAATAACCCTTCTTCTGCCTTGGGGCACTCACGGGCAAGCAGCAACAGGACTCCTCAGCAGACCCTGCACAGCTCTGGGTGGATGGGGATGGCCGGGTAGGTAGTAAGGAGGCTATGACCAGATCTTTATCTGAGCAGGACCAGGGAGCTTCTCCACTGCCTTCAGGAGGAAAGCAATGGGGTCGTGCCCATCAACCTTATGTCACTGAGGTTGTCTACCCCATGGCCTGGGGCAGGGAAAGGCTGCAGGGAGAGATCAGAAGTTCTTCTGGCTCCATGGAGCCACAGCGATTTGTGTAGCTGCTCAGCAGGTCATTTGTAGCCACTCTCCTCTCTTAAGTTAGCCTCCCACATGCTGCACATTGAAGGACATGTGACTATTAGTGCTCCTTCTCTGCGTGGGAGGGAAGAAATGTGGAATTATCAGGGCAAAATTCTTCTTGCGCATGTCTGGGCTACAGTGGCTGGAATCTGCAATGCCTTCACAGAAACACACAGACCCACAAAACAAGCACCTTCCCCTCCAGTTTGCCTTGGAAAGCAAGTGCAGCTGCTTCATGCCCAGTACACCCTGTTCAGTACAGTCTGCTTAACAAAAATCATTACACCATGGTACTTCTTACCCCTTCTCTCAGAGTTTTCATGACTAGGTTTTAGCACACAATCTACTGAGACGTACATAAGGTGTCAATTGTTATTTAGAAACTCCTTCCTAGATGCTGCTTAACTTGAAGCCAGAAAATTTGCTTCAGTGCTTAATATGATGACAAATGAACATAAATCAATATGAAGCTGTAAAGTATCACAAAATTGCCCATGTCTTTCAGTTGCCCATGTGTTTGATACCAGCATATAGCATGATCTCACATGACTGTCAGATAGGATGCTCTATACAGAAATAACATCAGCCCAAAATACAGCCACAATGAGTGTTAACCTGGCTCAAAGTTCCTTAAAGCTTACTGAGTTCTTCGAATCAGTGCACCAGTTTCAAAACACACTTTCAGATGCATTTTGAGTTCGTATTTTTACAATGTTGCTGCTTATGCTTAAGCCACTCTTCTAGTAATACAAACAAGCAAGTAGCAAGTATTTACAGTGGTGGTTGTGGAAAATTGAGCAGACCGGTTTTTTTTTTTCCTTGCCATATTTAAAAAAAAAAAAAAAAGAAAAAGGAAAAAAGAAAAAAGAAAAAAAAAGAAACAAAAAAGAAAAAGAAGAAAATTGCCTTGAGTCTCACAGACTGTTTCAGTGTGCAGCAAGAGGGAGCTGCCCCAAGGGGAGCTGCTCACAACCTCTTCCTTATCCCCAGATACAGCCATGGCACCTGCAGGCAATTAAAGCAGAAGCCAGCTGGCTGCAAAGAACATGAAGCTACTATGCACTTTTGAACACACAGAGCTTCAGGAGAACCCCTTTCTCCTGCTTCTCTGTTTGATTCGAGACTCAACCAAATTTAAGAATACAATAATTAGTTCACCAAGTTTAAAGAGCAAAATTTCAGTGCTCACGTTCCTAGTAAGTACTCTCTCCTTCCCTTGCAGTGTAGCTGGCGTGGTTGCAGCAAGGTGACTCGCTGCAGTTGTCCCAGGCGGTGTGTGCCATTAGCGCCAGTGCCCGGGACTCCGGCGTCAGTGGCGATCATAGGCGGTGGCGGCGGCTGGTGGGGGTGCCCCACGGGCTGTGGTGCTGTAGTAGTAGGGGGAGCCTGTGAGAGATGAGACCACCGTGAGGAAATAAAGGTGGAAAGATGCCAGCTTGAAGCATTCCAACACGGGTGGCAGAGAGCTTTCCAGCCAGAGCTTCAATAAAGGCTGGATAATTACAATAAAAATCACATTCATGTAATTCTGCATAAGAAGGGGGTATCATTGTTTTGCATTGCTGCTGGCTGTTCAATACCTTCTTCCCTTCCTCCACTCAAAACAGCAGGTTCATTTACTTCACCTAAACAGTTAACTACTTTTCAGAATGAAAGGTCAAAATATTACAGCCCCCACACCGTGACTCCTCTGATTCCACCCCCTTCTTTTGGAAGGAGGAGAAGGAGGTGGAGGAGGTTGAACTCCAAGGCATTCAAAGTATTTCACTGAAAGCACTTTAAAAAATATTGGTGATGATTTCCTGTCCTGCAGGGCTAAGCACTGGTAGATAGGGTGATCGCTCAAGGATCACCAGGAACCTGGACTGTTTGCTTGAATGAGAAACAGTTTTTGACTTGTATCTGGAGAGATACCAATCTGTTCAGACAGCCAGACAGCACCAGTTGTTAAAAAGCTTTCCAAGCACACTGGCAATGAAACCAATTCTTCTCCAACCTAAGAAGATAGTAAAAAAAAATTTCAAGGTACTACCAGCTTGGTCTGCAAGTCAACAGTCTCACATGTATGAGATAAAAGGCATTGCAGAAGAAGCCCCTTGAAATGACTTCTACTTAGATATGTGCATCTGAGACCACCAGGTAGGTTTGGACAGGCAACAAAGAGGCAACATGAGGAACAGCTCTGGAGCAATCAGGGCTGTAAGGTCTGTTTTCAGGAGTTACCCCATCTGAGAGCTGACATCCACCCTGAGCTCCCTGCCTTCAAAGCACATGGGCCACCAGTCTGACAGACACGGCCAAAGGTCTTCAAAGCCCTACATCTGACTTGCTGCAGAGGGAGTAACTTCTGCTGCTTTCAGCAAGGCAGAGGAGCTGGCCCTCCTAGAAGGTGGTGCCACAAGAGCTCACTGGTGCAACGCTCTCTGGAGCAGGAGGAGAAACCCAGCTGGCATGTCCTGTGCTGCTGTTCACCTGCTCTCTGCTGAGCCAAGAGCCTCCACCTCTAGATGTCTGGAGAACCTTCTGGACTCTCCTCCTGTTTCACAGCCTCCAGATGAAGGCTTTGCTGTTCAGCCCAAAATGACCTGAGGGAATACTCAAGGGCTCCCTGATTCAAAAGCCCAAGCACAGAGCGGGAGTTGCACAGTCACCCTCTAAAGAGAAAGCTCACACACAATCACCATTATCCATTGGCAACATGGAGGGCTACCTCACTGTTGTGGGTCCACTAGGATCAATCCAACAGACAAGCCCACCTGTTCCTTTTAGGCTGCTTTTGTCCAAAGAGCCACATCAGGAAATCAGCTCAGCCTTCATCACCAACCTCCTGTTTCTCATTTCCGAGGGAGCACAAGCTGACGCATCCAAAAAACAGAGCTCTGCCAGCATTTGTGATTGCACACTATGTTTAATGCACTCCTCAGCACAGTCATGGTGAAGGGAACTTCTTTTTCATGATCAGTGTCCTACCACAGCATGTGGTACTCTGCTGCTGCAACCGTGAGGGGTCAGAAACAAAGGGGTTTGGCTACTGGAATGTGGCTTCTGCACTAGTCGGTGTTACTGGCGGGGGCTCGTACTTAGGGAGGCCATCTGTGTTGCCCTCAGTATCATCTTTAGTGACCCAGACATCCACACTTAAAAATCAGACAAACCCACTACAAAAGCTTAGGTTTAAAAAAGATAAACCAGTCTTCAGGAGTGTGGTCCCACCTGACAGGACAGATACTTTAACTGTACCCAAGAATAATTTGAGAGAGTCCATGAAATCACTGGCCAGGATAAGCATTTGCAAAGTTGTCTGTTTAAAAACTCCTAGATAGGAATCCATCCCACCTAGGTTTATTTACTAAAAGGTAAAAATTTTAAGCCACAGCCAATGGTGGCAAAGGAGGATCATCATCCCATTTTGCTTGCACAAGTGTAGAGCTGACAGCCTTGTGTTACCTACTGAGGACACCAAAACTCCTGTCTTGGACTGAACAGACAGTCCTCTTCCGGGTAACTGACATTAGGTTAACAAGCCCCTGCCTCAAAAATTGTATTTCCTGGAGAGAATACTTGGAAGTTTCAGAGGGACAGTGAATACTGTTCTCATTGGTGACCTAAAATTAAATGCTGTATACCGAGTACCCCAGACAAAATCAAGCCATTGAAAACTTGGAAGCCTTCCCTGGTCAAATTGGCTAGTCTTGAATGAGCGAAGGCAAGTATAAAAGTTCACCGGACTTTGAAATATGCATGTCCTTTGTAGCTGGGATTTTAGGAATGTCCTCTGTAGCAAGTGAAGTGGGAGCTGTGCTATTGGGGGTGCCCAGTTTGTTGGCTGATGTCCCCAGATGGCCATTCTTGCTGCATGGGAGTGCTTGGCGATCATTTTGCACTGCAGGGTAGGCAGTATCTTGAGGTAAAACAACTCACAGTTTGGTGAAGAATTGGGAGGAACTGCTGTCCTCACCCACCACAACACCATGAGGTCGATGTGGAGCAGGCAGTGGTGGTCCCAGCAGAGACTCCAGTTCCCACTAGCACCGGCACCAGCACTGGCCATAGCAGCTCAGCTCACGCAGAGGGGTGACTAAGAATCCAAAGGAGGGATCCAGTGGCACTAAGCAATTTCACCCTGACTCATGCAGCAGTGTCTGAGTTCCACCAGAACCGGATGTAGCATTTTACAAGGTTATGGGGTAAATGGGGTCTTTTGGAGGTCAGGGCCTTTGTTTTCCCACTCCTTCTTTCACTGCTGTTCTGACTCAGTGCAGCTACCAAAGCCCAATATTTATCCCACGCTTTCCAAAGGCTTTACACTTCCCTCAAGTTAGATGTTTTCAGTTTGCTTTTCAGCAATGCAATCAAAAAAACTTGTATTCAAAGTGAAAAATGAAAGAATTCAGTCTTTCTGTCATCATGCCCCCATCCAGAACACACTTGTCCATCCTCCTGTCATTTTTCCTTTCTAATTCATACTATCATCAATTTGTTTCTTGACACAGTCATTTCTAGTGCCTACTTGTTCTCCAATATTTCCACAGAAACCCACAGAGGAATTAAATCTAATCCTAATTGACCAGCTCCAAGCCCTGCCCTTGTGTAACATCATGACAGCACTGGCAGCCACCACACCTCAGTGGTGCAGCCAAACCCACCCAACCAGTGCACAGGGACCATGCCCATGTTGGAGAGGGGACACTGCACTGCACGGAGCCCACAGTGAGCAGCACTGAGCCAAATACTACAAGCCAGCACGAAACTGAATTGTTTTTCTTCATTAGGCAGTGTTGCTGTTATCCACTCTTAGCATGCACACGTTGCACTGACCGTATGCTGGCAAGCACCAGTATCTGCTGACAGTGACTGCCTGAGCCCCAAGACTCATGCACAAGACTCTATGTACATTCCTGCATGGTTGCACGTCATTCACTGCACAGTGTGGGAAAAGGACACAGGAAAAACAGGCCCTTCCCTCACCTCCTTGTCTGGCTTTGAGATGGGGACATGTGCTACAGCCACCAAGCCAGATGCCACATGAATGGCCAGGGTTTGTGTACTCTTCCCAGCACAATCCCCTGGGAAATCAAGGTCTGTCATCACTTGTGCTGTGGTCAAGGTGGGACAAAGCCAAACACCACAGAAGAGGTTGTCATGTCCCTGCCACACAAGAAGGGTGTGGGTGCCACTAGGGCTGATGACAGGAAGCAAGAGCAGGAAGATGCTGCAGAGCTGCAGTAGGAAGCTGACTAGCTCTGCCCCTGCTTCTCTTGACTGCTCTGGAGGACTGTGGCTCTGTTGTCTGCCCAAGAGCAATGGGGCACAGTATTTGGGATTGCTCAGTCCCTCATCTGCATCATTTCCCACAACATCTGGGGCAGACATGGCTTGGCTGCCTGGTGCAGAGGAGAGTGGAGCACCAAAGCAAGTGCAGAGCACGCACTGAGGTGATGGTGAGCAGCTGTTATTCTTCTGGGGCCAGAGAGCCTCTTCCCACTACCTGCATGCCTCAAGCATGGTTCTGCTTTCCCATGAAGACACCACCTCAAACCCCTCACCGTTGCTCCACACGCACAGGACAAAGACTGGAGACTGACAGCCAAAGCTTTCTCACCATTCTCATCTCTCTTTCCATTAATTTTCTCTTTATTCCCCCCAAAAAATAATTTTTCAACCCAAGTATCCTTTCTTCCTGCCACTTGCAAATCACGGCATCCCTCATTTTAGCTCCGCTTTCACAGGTCTCAGCCTGGTGTGATTGCTGCCATGCAATTCTTCCTTGCGAGCACAAGGAATTAATTGAACGTAGGCACTCTTAAGTGCTTACAGTATTACACTTTCATTTCAGTGAAAGGAACAGGACTTTGTAAAACAAACTGTGTCAGGCAAGGCACCAGTCCTGATTAACTTTGTCAGGGTTTCTGTTCTGAGGCTGATACTGCCAGCGCTTGCTCTCAGGAGGGAATTATTAAATGCTCTCACGTATACTCCTGAGAGGAGTGGAAGCATCCTGGATACAGTACAAATTAACCTCCACTCCACTGCAGGTGCTCAGGCTCATCACACAGCATCTTCTGGGTGTGCAGGGAGACTTGGGACAGATTTTTAAGGCTCTGTCACAGACTCCTACTTGCCCTGTGTGACCAGCAGGATTAGCAGCCACTAGGGAGAAGAGAGTGAAGGATCAGGCTCTCGGTGACAGAGTTTAGTTAAGAGGGATTTTGCAAGGCACAAGAGATGTCTGATCGATAGCCTGTGGCTGATCTCAGAGACATTGCTCAGATCATATCACTGTACTTGGACCTACCAGTGAGCAGACAAGGGGATTTCCCCTCTAGGAAACTCCAGTCCCCCCATTTTGTGACCAGGTTGAACTGAAATGGTAAATAAATTTTCAGGACTTTCTGCACAATAAAAATTCTTAAATTTCTTTTTATTTTTGATGCATCAAGACTTCCAGTCTCATACCTCCAAATCAACCTGTCATTGAACACCCAAAGCAATATAATCTTCTCTGTGCAATGACTGAGCCTGTGTTTACTGAAACATAAGATTTTGAAAATGCCAACACAAAGTATGTTGAAGAGGATAAAAAAAGAAAGCCAAGTTTATATATTTTAACAATTCTCAACAGCAAAAAATAAAAATAAAATTAAAAAAAAAGCCAGTATTGACAGTGTAGCATGAAACATTTCAATTTCAATTGCAGTTTCTGAAGGAAAATGGTAGCATCAAAATTTTTTTTGTCCTTGCCTCATTTAAACACAGATTCATGGCATGCTGCTGAGTAAATACTGTTGAAGAAACCCTCGCCAGCCTGAGATGCAAGCCTTGCTGCAAGGAGCATTCCATGCATGTAACTGTGCTACTGTGCTCATATGGCTAAGATGAGATGGAATTTGCCCCCAAAATGCAAAAAGAAAAGAAGAAAAAGAGGAATGAATGAAGAAGAAAGGGAATGGCACAGGTAAAAAGTCAAGTACCTTGCAGCAAGTACCTGTCTCCTGACCAGCCTCTGCTTTAAAGTCTTCTCCTGATTCCGACCTGTGTATCTCCAACATCTTCAGGGCACCATGGGGACCTACCCTGTCTGGTACCCTGGACAGCACATCTGGAGATGATACAAGCCCATCACCTCAAATGAAGAGCTGACCAGGTCATGGGCACAGCCTGCTACTGCTGGAGTCAAAAGGCCACTGCCCACCCCGGTGGGTGGCAGGGAGCAAGGGAGCACAGTGCACAGCCCAAGTGCCTCTCCAAAAGCCCTGTCTTCATGAAGAAGGGCAGGGTTAGGGCTGGGTTGTCATTTATTTTAAGTATCATGCCAGTTTCTTTGCCAGTTTGCAAGAGAAATTTAGAAAGTCATCTACAAACTGGCTTCCTAGGCCCATTCATGATGCAAAGCATTGCTGAAGTAGCTCTCCTGCTTCCAAAGGAGTTGCAAAATGAGATATGAAGAAAGTATGGTGTGTGCTCTTTCCCCTGGCATAAGCATCTTCCCCATGCAGCCCAGCCAAAATCC
This sequence comes from Acropternis orthonyx, assembly GCA_035583155.1. NCBI lineage: Eukaryota > Metazoa > Chordata > Aves > Passeriformes > Rhinocryptidae > Acropternis > Acropternis orthonyx. Next base: position 7,643,205 of record JAWWEU010000091.1, read on the forward strand.
CACCAGAGCTATCAGCTCTGGCCACAGAAACTGTGAGTTTGAGCATGGGGACTCCCCTGGCTTTGTGCAGCTATGCCCATCCATATTAGCTGGAGATCTGTCTGCTGATTTATGATGGAAGCACTAATAAACCCTTAACTGTGGCACAGCAAATAGCAGCATTATACCAGCACCATGGCATGAGAGGCAGAGGCTGTCTATGGCTCCCCAAGGATTTGTTTAAGGACACGAACCATGATGAATACAGCCTGGGTGGTTCAATTACATGGGGACTCAATTACTTAAAACAAAGAAACTGGATGAAAAAAGTATGACAAAAATTCAAAATTATTTCACTGCTGGAGGTCACATATAGCAGCCCTGTCATCCATAAATCTGGAAATCTCTAAGGCATGCTACTCCTGTGTTGAGAGATGACAATTAATTGGTATTTTACTTACCTCATCCATGCAAATTATGCAGGGAAAAATTCTAATTACTGCATGCTACATGTATATAAGGTCAAAGTGGGCCCGCTTTTGACAGTGGTGTAAAATGGATTATGTTTATCCTTCACATGAGGGCCATGATCCTTCATGAGCTACAGGACTTCTGTCTCCCACCACTCATAGGGACCACGTTGGCATCAGCAAGTCTGCACAGGCACAGTCATTCCTTGCTGAGGAGGGATGGAGCAGGCAAACACAAGTGGGGCATAAATGCAGCATGAGGTCAGGGAGAAATGCAAAGCACTTGCATGAGCAAACACCAATGGCATGGGGACTGATGGAGCTTACGTTTGGCTGTAAGCAACCTGGCACCCCAAGTTTTGTCTGAATAGGATCCCTTACACTCAAAAAAATGGGGATCCTGGTTTCTGGCAACACCCCATGTCTCTGGAAGGATTTTATCAGATAGAAGCCGGATGATGAGGTTTGGGTTGGGGCTTCTCGGTGGCAAGGTGAACCAAGAATAATTGTGCACCTCAAAGGAAACCTGCAGTCCCATGCATGGGCTGAGCATGAGGACCGAGGACCAGGCCAGTACACATGTTCCGCCCACCCCAGGGGTGGAAAAACACACATTGCTCTGAGCTCTCAAGGCAGGGGTGGCCACTTACCCAGGAGACCAGGGTTGGGAAACCTCCAGGAGTCGTTGTATGTTGAGTACTGTGGGTGGCTGTATGGGCTCCCAGAAAACTCGCTCCCTAAGTTAAAGAGACAGAACAAAAGGTCATTTGATTTGAGATGACAGTTACCATTCTGGGAGAAAGGAGCTCTTCAGTGCGCACTGTGCTCCAGTGATGGCCACAGTAAAAGCACCTCTAGACACCTGCCTTGAGGAAGAGCAATATGGGTGGGCAAATTATTAAGTAAATGAGTGCAACCATCTTTTATGGATCCTTTTCATGCTTTAGTTCAGGCCTGCTGAGATAGTGGGTTTTTCTCAGGCATCCATGCTGCAGGAACAAGGCAATGAGGAGGGATGGAGAGGCCCCTGGACACACTGCTCCGGCTGGTCCTTGCCTCTATGGCCCTACAGCACTCAGGGTGAGAAACACAATACAAGGACAGGGTTGCTCAGATAGAGTCTCTGCTGCCAGACAAGATGAACCAGCCAGTCTTCTAGATACTGGGTACTCTTTCCGGAGAATATGGTCACAGTCCCAGATATTTGTCCAACAAAGCCAAGGAGAGGGATGTTTGCATCAGTTTCAGATGGCTTTGAACCTTCCAGAAAAAGTCACAAAAAATGCTTGAAGAGCTACTGCTGTTTATGTCCTTGCCAGTTCCCACTCTCCCAGTCTGTTTGTTCTCTTCACATGTCACCTCGTGCTTCGTACTTCAGCTGCAAGTTATTCAGTACAGAGCTTTGCACCATGGGGCTCTGACTAGGGCCCTCCACCATGCAAATACCAACCCTGCTGCTGCTTTACCAGGAAGTTTTCCTCAAATGACAGATTTCCGTTCTCCTCTATCTCTTTCTTCCTCCTTCTCTTCTCCCTCTCCCATATATAAATATATACAAGCACAGCACAGCATGGCAGGAGAAAGTGTAGGTTTCCTCAGGCAAGAGAAGAAGGCTGGCTGCCATGCTGCAGCAGAAGATGCTCACCATGACCTTTGCCTGCTCTGCTCCTTAGTGCTGGTGTAGCCCCCATGCCGTACCCAGGAGCTGCCTTTACTCCAGCTGGGCAGTAGATCCCTGATGCTGTGTCCTGACCACCCCAGGCTCAGCACCCCTGCCCAATACAACCCATAGACCCACCCTGGAGATCACATCTGAACCTCCAGGGCAGTGAGTAGCCTTCTCCCACAGGACACAATTTAGGCAAGTTGCTGGCCCACTGGCTCCAGGGCAGAGAGGATGATGCTCTGATCAACAAATCACAGGATCAGGTCTAGGTTAGCTTGGTCTCCACATGATGTTGCTTCACTGAAAATGAGTTGTCTCTCCATCTGCACCTCAAGATGAACACACTGAGTGTGCTGACAGCAACCCTTGCCCACCACTGGTTTTCTTCAGGAGGTCTCAACATCCTTTCCTCGTCTCTCACTGCCCTTCAGACCCACGAGGTTGCACCTACCAGCCTCAGCCTGCTCTGTCCCCCTGAAACAGCACCCACAGAGAGGAGGTCCGAAGCCAGCAGCAGCAAG
>JAWWEU010000091.1:7690188-7700767 GCA_035583155.1 Acropternis orthonyx
TGTCCTGTCAGCCAGCCTACTCTACTCCACCATCTGCCAGAGGAACCAAACCAAATCCCACTGACAATAGTTTGCTCTGTGCAACAGAGTTCACATCCCATGAATCATGCTTCTCTGCCTCTGGGTGAGGCTGTCTGACAGCCACCCCGGCTCTGCCAATGCAAACCAACTCCACTGCTGGATGCTGCCAGGGTTGTCACGGGTTCATCAATCTAACCCTGGTACCATATTAGAGAGTCATATAAAGGTGTCAGCTTAACATGGCTTTGTCCTTTCAAACTGATACCAACCAGACTGAAATGAGCAAGTCAGTGCAGGAAAAATGCATCTGCAGGTAATTAGTAACAATCACAGGCTGCCTGGAAACTGCTGACAACAGCAGTAATGAGCTGGGCACATGTCAGTGGCTTGTAAATGGAGAGAGCACTTAAGGGACTGCAGCAGCACACAGTGATGGAAGTTTTTTAAACTTAATATTTAATGTGGCATAAAATTGGCGCAGAGAAAGTGAGTGGTTCTCTAATCAGATATTTGGCTGGTGGTCCCTAACACAATGTAGTTGGTGGCTGAGGCAATACTGAGAGCTGGCACTAAATTTTTCCTTAGCAGCAAGTACTAGCATGAATGCCAGTGTTTCAGCAATCCTCTGGCTTTCAAGAACCACCCAAAATGTTTGGATATGTCAGCTGGCTAGGAGACAGAAATTTTACATTTTCTACCAACAACTCCGCAGAGGATCTTTGCCATCTCAAACCTTTGCTGCCCACACCACAGACTGGAAACAAGATGAATGAAAAACTGTAATCATAGTTCACTCAAGACCTCTGTTCTCAGACTTATTTGCATTACATTTTTTTACAGTATGTCTTTCAGATTTAAGACTGACAAGATGAAGTAGACTAAGTTCTCATCATATATGACAGCTCAGACTGCTCCAGACTTTCTCATAAAAACTGAGTAAGCCTGAACAGCAGATACAGCTGTCGAAAGAACAGAAGTGTTCTTGGCTCAAAATCCTGTTTTTCATGTTTCAAGTTACTTAGCCACTTTTCAGCCTTACCAATAGCCCCATTCTTTGTTGAAGAATCATTCAATCCTGTGTTCACAGCTCTGTTTCACACACACACCAGAACAGTGCCTGGTACAAGCAACACTTCCTACAACAGCTGCTCTGGATATCACAACTCATTTACCAGTGTTTTAAGCAGCTCTTGGTCTTATGACAATGAAGCTTTTACGGAAGTGCTTATAATCTGGAATGTCAACTAAGAATTGAGTTCAGCCTCAAGGCATTAGCACTACCAGACACAGGCTTTGGTCATTTTGTGAACTTTTATCCAACTAAGCCTTAATTTTACAGCTGAAAACACACTACCTAGCATGACTAAAACATGTCTCCCAACACTTTCAGTCTCCTTCTGTGAGTTTGCTGAAATATATCACAGGACAGCCTGTCTGGAACAAGAAAGTGTGGGAACACTCACAAAAGGGTGAAGAAATTAAAACTTCCTGAATCGCAAGAGAAGACCAGAGATCAGGTTGGCCATTCTTCCTCCAATGACAAGCAGTTCACAGGGGAAATGTCATCACAGATCTGCAAGGCTTGGACCCTTGATGGCCAAACTGAGGGTGACCAAGAACAAGGAGATGGCTCTGGAAAGAATTCTGTCACAAGTCCAGCCCTGACCACTGAAGTGGGGCTGATACTGTTGCCTAAAAACGAAAAAAATTCTCAAGACAAATTTAATATAATAAGGTAGAGAGCAGGTCTTTAATTAAAGTCCTTTAAGATGCATAAAATACATTAGCACAAACACTCAGGATAGCTTTTACAATTTTATAATACCAACTAATTATCATATCTGATGGAATACACCCATCCCAAAAACTGACCATCCCCAGGACTGCCCTCAGGGCTGCCCTTAGGCCTGTCTCTCCAAATTGGGTGGGTGGTCTCCCACAAGCACTCTTTCCTCCTGTTCTTCATCTTTCTCAGATCGTCTGACCTGCCTGGAACAAATTCAGGATTCTGGACCTTCTGAATAGCTTTGACTAAAGTTATATCAAGGAATGTGCTGGATATGTCTCCTTCTTGTACACTCTCTTCAGACTAGATGTACCTTAGCTTGCTAAAGTATCTCTGCCTAATGAAATCCTTCACGAGAAACATAAAAAACGTTTTGGAATTCGGTACAAAAGTATTTAGTTAAAAAAACTACTGGAGTGCTAAAAGCCGCATTAAAATCTACATACTAATGAAGCTTAAGGCATCAATACAAAGCTGACCTTCCTCCAGGGGTTGCTGCCTTATCAACTGCCTACCCTGACTCACCCAGCCCAGCCCTAGAACACTAAACCACCACTTTTACCACAGCTTTGGGCAGACCACAGAAAACAGAAGACTGTGAGAAGACAGAATAGATGGTGTGTTCACAGACATTTGTTGTAACCACCATTGTGCACCATTTCCTAGCTCCTGATTTTCAGAGACAGCCACCACAGATAAAAGTCCTGTAGCAATACACAGCTTGTGGTTACAAGGAAAATAGGGCCAATAAAAGTGTCTCCTTTTCCAAAGCCCCTGTCCCACTGAGGAAACAGGCTGGGAAAAGAGCTGTGACTGAAGAAATTAGTTAATTTTGGGAAGAAAATAGATAAGCCTGTCCAGAGCTACAGTGAGAAATGCATCATCAAGCATGCTGTAATGGACATGCCTTGCACATTACAAAGCATGGCTTCCTGATGAAACCTTTGTGTTCCTGACAGTCTGCACATCCCCTCAGCTCCTCAGGAAAGCCATGGGGGAGGGAGCATGATTCAGGCATACGGTGCGTGCCCAGCACTACAGGGCCTAGATGGTTATGGGGATTTCTGGGTGCTTCCAGGGCATATCCAGCACAAAACAATTCTTATGGCTGTTTAAAAAGGAGGAGGGAGGATAGCAGTTAGACAATCTTCTCCGAAATATATCAAAAGGCATAGGTTTTAAAAGAGTTTTGATATAGTTGTGTAAATCTAAGTTTTATGAATGCAGGTGATAGAAGACTCTACAGGACTATCAAATTAAAGATATAAATACCTACTGTGTTGAAAAATGTGTTCTGTTCTAGCTCTCACTCTGTCATATATAAGACTGATGGCAGCTTTTTTTCTACAGATGCTTCTCATAAAGTTTCTGAGAACTAGTAAATTTAAGATTTGGAACTTTTGCTCAAGTATAGCTAATATGACAGGGAGAACCTATGTTAAAACCATACTCAGCTCCACAGTGTCACCTGTGCACTAGGTTTTGCACTAATAAATGTGATCAGTAACCTCACCACACTCTAAGGAAGTAGCAATGTGAGATATGTGAGAAGTGCTTAAAAGAGTGTAAAATAAGAAGCGTTACTGATGTATCAGCCAAAACAACAGCTCTTGGCTGAACCTCTTTTTGGTCACGTGCAGATGCAGGACGGGCAGTTCCTTAGAAGACAAGAGAAGTGCGAGGGCATTCAGCTTCTCTATCACCATCTTGCCTTCCTAATTTTGGCCCATGGTAATGCAGCTCAGTAATCTCCTGCGGCTTTGCCTTCCGGCTAGGACACAGCTCCCATCAGATCCCACCACACACTGTGGAGGCTTGCAGGCAGGAGATGTCCCCAACACCTGCTCATGCAATTAGAGATGCTGCCAAGGCTGCACAAACACCTCTAACAGGGCGCAAGATTTGTCATGGGGTACAGACTCAGACAAACACTGAGGAAATGAAGTAAAAGCAGAAAACCCATAATGGACTGAGACAGCCTGGGTCTTCTGCAATGAGCAGCACTTCAGGCTTTAAAGAAAAATGCAGGAAATCATAAAATTGTTTAAGCCGGAGCTCTGCAGCAAACAAGCGCAGAATAAATTGCCTTAGGAGAGATCACTTTTTAACTTTCATAGATTGTGTGAGTGACTTATGACCACCAGCATGACAATTCATGTTTCTTCTCCTATATTCCTTTCAGTTTCCTTCTATTCTTTGATTATATCAATATCATAGAACCATAGAATCAAAGAATGATTTGCATTGGAAAGGACCTTCAGGTTCTCTAGTTCTAGCCCCCTGCCATGGGCAGGGACACCTTCCACTAGACCAGGTTACTCCAAGCCCCATCCAATCTGGCCTTGAACACTTCCAGGGATGGGGCATATACAACTTCTCTGGGCAACTTGTGCCAGTGTCTCACCCAACCTCACAGTAAGGAACTTTTTCCTGATATCTAATCTAAATCTACTTTCTTTCAGTTGAAGTCCATTCTCCTTTGTCCTGTCACTCCAGGCCCTTGAAAACAGTCTCTCTGTATCTGACTTGTAGGCTCCCTTTAGTTACTGCAGGACTGCAACTAGGTCAATACTGAAGCTTCTCTTCTCCAGGCTGAACAATCCCAATTCTGTCAGCCTTTCTTCACAGCAGAGGTGCTCCATCTCTTTAACTGACTTGGTGGACTGCTCTGGACTCACTCCAACAGGTCCATGTCCTTCCTGTCCTGGGGACTCCAGAGATGGAGGCAGCACTGTAGGTGGGGTCTTACCTAACTGGGGCAGAGGTGCAGAGTCTACCCCCTCACCTGCTGCCCACATTGTGGGATTAACCGAGAACACAGGGGGTTTCTGTGCTACCAGCATACACGTCCAGGTCATGTCCAGCCTTTCACCCAGCAGCACCCCCAAGTCCTTCTCCCCAGGGCTGTTCTCAATCTGCTCATCCCCCAGGCTGGAATGATGCCAGGGGTTGCCTCAACTCAGGTGCAGCACCAGCATTTGTCTGGTTAAACCACATGAAATTCCCATGGACCATTTCTTGAGCTTGTCCATATCTCTCTGGATGGCCCTGTCCTTCAGGTGTGTCACCTGCACCACTCATCTTGGTGCCATTCAGTGAAAGTGCCCTCAATCCCTTAGTCCATGTCATTAACGAAGATATTAAATAACACTGATATTGATAATGATTGATAATGAAGGTATTAAATAAAACATCCTAATACAGACCTCTGAGAGAGATAGATGTATCTGCATCAATGCTCTATCTCCTTATCTCTTACAAACCGCACATGTCCAGAAGTCTCTCTTTCTGTCCATCCATCCCTAGGTCATCCCAACAACTAAAAGGTCCCTCAACACCTTTCTTAGTATCTGAGTCCACCAATGAAACCATCCACCCAGTACCAGACAGGTATTAAAATAAGTCACTCCCCTCCCACTTCAAGATACACATGCATTTCTTTATGCTTCTTCTAATTCTCTAATTTCTTTTGAATCCTCCTAAACTTTTGCTGAGAAAAGCCAAAAACTGATGTTGTATTGTGTTAAAACAATTTTCTAGCAACATTTGTTTTCAAAACTGCTCCTCTGCTAGATCAGATTGTAGGGCTTTACAGATACAGAAATACTACATGAAAAACAGTATCATCTTCCCTTATAGCAAAAAAATAAAGAATTGCACCCAATCTTTGGCAAAACAGAAAAAATGCAATACAATTTGCACAGGTTAGACACAGCAGTAACACAAAGAGGTAACACCTACAGGAAACACAGAGCCTTACATTTTAAAATCCCTCATTTTTTCTGATTTCCACAATTCATTTGGGACATAATTTAGTAATTTTCTTACCATTTCGCCAATCTCCTTTCAAGCAATGTGGTCAGTCCCAAGTAACTAGGTAACCAAAGCATTTATCAGATTCTATCTGTTCCTTAACTCTTGCCCTGTGTCTGCTGAATAAATGCAGATGATGTGGCATTCCTTGAATAAACAGCCTTTGCTTTTCATTTAAGTGATCACCCTTAGTGCACAGTTACAATTCTAGAAATGGTACAAAATATGAACATTTGTAGGAATCAAAAGTATCCAAAACCCATGCTAGTTTGAAGTGTCATAAAAACCTTGTCCAGTCAAACACACCAGGCATATTTATGAAAAATGAGAACTAAAGCCCGAAGCCAGAGGCATACATTCTGCTTTTCAGTAGCACAGTGGTACTCAGGATGCAGGTTTGGAGTAGAGGGGCACTTTCAACTGACTTTCAACAGAACTGTTCCGAAACCACATTTAAAAAGACACTTTTGAGCAAATTACTCCACATCTGACACAATTCTTCCAAAAAGGGCCTCATCCTGCAATGTACAGGCACAGACAATTCATGTCACTTATTGGTGCTGGAAAATTGCCTACCTGTGACGATAGGATAGGACTGAGGCCCGGGAACGCTCGGTCCCAAATCTGCAGAAGTAGGACTGGTTATATTGGCCTTCATGTCATCCAATCCACTAGCTAGCGAGGCCATGGTTGAGTATTCCGGGGCCTGGAAAAAGAATCAAAAGGCATTTTAGTGACAATAAATTTACTATTCAAGAGCTTTTGCCTGCACAACAGAAAGTAGATGTAATATAGAACTTAAAAATCCTTTGTTCTGTCGGTTTTAAAGGCAATGACCAGTTACACAGGGCTTTTCAGCATTCAGACTGCTCAATAAGTGGGTCTGTGCTTATCACCAGTGTTCTCAGAGAACACCAAAATGCGTTTTCTTTATAAAACCAAAGCCAAATTCATCAATATGTAACAAGGCTTTCTTGCAACTGGAAATTTCATAGAGTAACTGCCAAGTGCAAGTTACCTGCTTGTTAGACAAAAATGTTCTTGCCTGTTAACCTGAACTCTCCATATTTCAGTGGTGGCACTTGAGTGGATATGTACTAACTAGAAGGCAGGAATGCGGTGTCCCATTTCCCCTCCTTTTCTTGGAATGTCATATTTCTTCATCATCTCAGAAGAAAGTGCTCATGTATGTAAATGTTGCTTAATGGATGCATTTGTAGCCAACTGTTTCAAAATCCAAATTATTTAAGAACAAATCTCCTGACTGTAGTAAGGACACTGTCTCATTTCAAGGGAATTTCTTAATCTTATTAGCCAAAGCTACAGTAAATGAGCACACATCATGAAGAAATCAGACTGTTTGTGTCTTATAACCTATTTAAGTCCCTGTAGCTACAGCAATCTACAGCTGGTGAGGCCAGTCTAGAGCATGTACATGTATATGGCACAAAGCTTATCTCCACTTGCTTTTTTCCCATGATTTCTTATAGTCAGGATCATTCCCACAAAACTGGGAAGTTTCCTTTCAAAATTCTCCCTTTCCTGCTGCTATTTGCCCTGTACATTTTAATCCCATATTCATGAGATGATGCCCCTAACAACTGAAGGATGATGAATTCAGATTAAGAATGGCAATAGGAACAGATAGACTAATGAGCAACCACGGTGAGGCCAACCTCTGATGAATTCCTGAAGATTAAGTCAATGCAGAAGCTCTGCAGAGATGAAGAAATGCTGGGGAACCCAGGATGACATGGGGTTTTTTTAAGTGATCAAAACAAAAAATCAGACAATGCCAGAATCCCAGACTGGTTTGGGCTGGAAGGGACCTTTAAAGACAATCTTACTCCATCCCCTGCCATGGGCAGGGGCACCTTCTACTACACCAGATTGCTCAAAGCCCCATCCAGCTTGGCCTAGAACCCTTCCAGGAACGGGACATCTGAAAAAGTTAACCTTTGTTTTTTTCAAGGAAACAAAATCTGGTCTGAGTGAACACATCTTTCTCTCCCTTGCAAATTTGTCTGAGAACCCAGCACACAATCCGGTGCTTGCCACTAATCCAGCACTTTGGGTCAAATATACCTGTTAGTATTTCTGTTGCTGAACTCTCACGCAAACAGAAATTAATTTACCTGGATAACCCTGTATTAGCAGGTCTGTGTAATAAGTATGTATCTTCTGCAGTACAGCCTGTCACCTTGAAGGATCCCCCATATAAATCCTTTGCAGATTTGTGTGCCAAACACATTTTGCCAGGGACCAGGTCCTGGACACCCTTGTCCTGCACCCAGACCATGGATCAGAGTCTTCTGATTCATCTTGTAGGCTCCTCCCTAACTTTTGCATCAAAGTTGCCCTGTTTCTCAATCCGTTGAGCTCATTCCTCCCCTGACACCACTGATGTCCTCATGTTTGCCTTGCCTTCATGTGCCCAGCCCCCCTCACCAAATACCACTGCCTCAAAGACACCCACACCTCTGCCTCATCCCCCAGTTCTGCCCATAGGGGAGCACAAGCCTATGAGCATCCCTCCTCTGTAGAGGTGTAGATGATGGTCCTTCCTACAAGTGCAGCCAAAGCTACTTTTTCTCACTTCACATCACACAAAGGTGCGTTTCTCAGTCTTCCCACACCCCTCCACACTCTCCTAAGATCTTCAACCCCACCTTCCACTTATGCAGGGTACATGCACATGTGGTGACATTGCTGGTTTTTTTATGTCCCCCAAACCCTGATCTGAGGAGATACCAGACAAACAACAGCCCTGCAGAGGCATTCCAGGCAGTTATTGATGCATGAGCATGGATGGGCCAGCAGCACAGCAGAGGAAACACCTGTCCTTGTGTGCTGCTGTTTGGTATTTCTGATATCTGGAGAAGAGGACACACCAATTCCTGGGGAAGGATGCCTGATTTCACCACGCTGCTGTAAGAAAACCACAACCCCACCGTATTCAGACTGGAAAATCTCTTTGTAGTCTCCCATGGAGGACTGATCCACTGACCCCAATGGGCAGGGAGTGAATGCAACTTCCCACTTATGAACTGGGAGCTGCACACTTGTATTTTGGGAGGAAGCATCCAGCTGCAATGGGACTCCTGACACAGGCTGGGTCACATGAGGGAACTGGGGTAAGGGGTGCACATCTAAACCCTGCCACCAAAAGCAGCTTTTGGAACTGCTGATCCTTGCACAAACCCAAGTGGAAACAGACTGAGCCTCTGCCTGCAAACTTAAGACATCTCCACAGCTTGCTTCCCTTCAGGGGTCCAAGGAAGTGACCCAGGGGAAGCAGGACCAAAGTTGAAAGTTTTAGCTGTAATGATCTGGAAGCACCACACCAATGAGCCATGAGCTGGCCCTTCAAGCTCAGAGAGACTGACCAGTTCCACTATCAGAAAAAAGCAGTGATACGGATATAACACACCCTTGCCAGAGGTCAGGGCAAAGGTACCCCATGCTCTTCCACGTCAATGCACCATAGGGACCTGGAGCAATATGCACCAGCACAGCTCCAAACCACAAAACCACATCTGTGATCTGGAGAGACTGGAAGCATTATGGTTGTTCAGCACACTGTGGAGGCACAGCACGCAGCCGGGCAGCACTGCAGTAGGAATGAGAAGGCATTAGGTGGAGATATGCAAAATGGAGATTTGGAGTCTCTCCCTGCTTTTGATCCAAATAGGTTGCTGCAGACAGGAGCTGCACCTCTTTTGCAATGGCCCAGTAGTATTTTCCTAGAGGTAAGAATAGTAAGATTTTCAGGGATTTTCCAGATGCCTTCCTCTGCCCAGATCCCTCCTTGAAGCCACTAACAACACCAGCAGCCACATGGACCAGAAAACAACCACTGTTTCCAGCACCAAGGCTGAGTGAGTTCAGGCTGAGGGACAGCCCTGGTGGCTGCTGACTCCCTTCTTGCTTTTGTAGTCCCAGTGGAGGACTGACCATTAACATCACGTCCACCTCTGCAGTCACAGTTCCCATCACAAAGCAGAGGGGACATGGTCAGGGCCAGACCAGGGCTAGTGCAGTGGCAGTGACCAACACTTGGCTGTGGGCAGAGAAGGAAACACACCACTGCCAGTGGCAAAACACTGTGGAGAGTCAAGTCAGCAGAGGCATCTTCTGGTCCAAGAGGAGCAGAGAGTCAGGGGGTGCAGAGCAAAGGAGCCTTCACCCTAAAACCAGCCAGTGGGTACTGTCAGCACCCTTCTTACCCTCATGGAGGGGTGAGAGGACCCCAGCACCACATAAAAAAGCACAAGCCTCACTGTCACGGTTGGCTTCACAATGCTGGGTGTTGACCCATTCATGAGGGGTACAGCGGCACCCCCTCTTCACGCTCCCCCCAGTCAGAGCACTTCCTTTCAGACACTGTATCTGGAGCGGAGAAGAAATCTCAGGGGGAGGCAGTGCTTGTGGAGCAGCTCCTCACTCCATGGCCCCATTGAGACCTGCTGACCCTCACAGGAGCTTCTCTAGCTGGTCAGGGAGGGGAAGCAGAAGGAGTCTAAGACTTAGCTCCTGCACCAGTTAGTTGGCACTGTCGTTCATGAGGAGCAGCCCAGAATGACTGATCATGGTCAGGGGTCCCTCCTCACACAGTGGGAAGCCTGACCTTCTGCTTGGTAGGTGAAAAAGCAAGAGTTGGGTGTTCAGTACCCTAGAAATTACCTGAAAAATGACTGCCTGCGGTTGTACCACGCACTGTCTCATCAGCATGGAGCACCACTGCCATAGCATGGAGGAGAGAAAACACAGACATGTGAAACGAGGAATATATATAGGAGAGAATGAGAAGCTCAGACTGAAAGGGGAGGTGAGATCAGATCTCGTGTGTTTCCCTTGCCCCATCCTACTCAGCTCTGGGAGATGGCAGGTGAAGTCTGGAGGGGGATTGGCTGAAGTGGGGAGGACAGGGGTAGTCTCTGCATGCCTATAGGCAGCAGT
>JAWWEU010000091.1:7700867-7727132 GCA_035583155.1 Acropternis orthonyx
GGACAGGGGTAGTCTCTTCATGCCTATAGGCAGCAGTACATGAGCAGTGGGGTCTGCACAGTCCCTCTCCACCAGACTTCTCTGCAAAGTGCAAACAAGAAGATTTCTGCCCTGGGTAAGGTTTCATACCCACCACTACTACAAAAGCTTTATTTCTAAATATTAACCTCCCTGGGATGGGGGAGATAATGGGCAGTAGGACAGAAAAGGGGTGCAGGAGGGTTTCAGGACCATTTTCAAACCTGTTGTACTACAGTGAAACAGAGAAGACAGACCATCACCATCCTCACTCTGCAATTTTCCCAGTGAAGATGATGAAAAGCAAACCACTGTAGAGTCAATATGTACAGAAATTTTCTCTTTGAGATTTACCTGGAATTTTATCCTAAAGTGTTAGACAAAGATGGACACAGCAGGGAACAGGATCACACTCTGAAACAGCCTGGTTCAGGTGTGCCAACATGGGAAAATCAGGGAGTTCCTACAGGCTGAAATGAGCCCTGCAGCAGGATTGTGATGCAGGTGGTGTGAGACAACTCTCCTTCTGACCAGTCACTTTTGCAGGGCATAGACCCCACACCCCTCTTTCAAAGACTGCACCAAGCAAAGACAGACAAGAGCTGCCTGCTGTGCAGGATGAGTGGCCATTGACATGAGGCAGCTGGGGTCCACTGGGACTTGAACATGTTGCTTTTTGCACCCCCTCAGTTCTCCCAATCAAAACACCAGGGGCAGGCATGAAGCAACACCTCCTGTGCCCTCCTGCCACTGGCACGGCTGTCCCCAGGCCCACAATGCTGCTCAGGACATAGCAGCAGCAGTAGAGCAGGGTCTCAGACCATGAGAAGACTTGAAAACTCTGGACTTGGTCTGCCTCCTTACAGACCATGTGCACTGCCTTCCCTGCTGACAGAGATGGTACACATAGTGCCTTCACTGCCAAAAAAGCCTTAAGGCCCCTGAAAGGCACAGCACTGTTCCCCAGGTCACACCCACCACATGCCCTGCTCACCTCTGACAGCAGCAGCAAGCCAGAGCCCACACCAAGTATCTCCAACTCATTGCATCTTAGTACTTTTAAATTAAGTAATAAATAGATGCAGAAGTGGCACAGCCAGGCAGGCTGTCCAAAGAAACCCCCACCTCAGTCTGACAAAGGGAAGAAATTTGTAACATTAGATATGGTTCGGAGAGTTTAATCCAAAGAAGCTCTAATTAATCTCCCCAGGCTTTCAGAAGCCCAGCACCACTTGCAGCTGCACAGACACTGCTGCTGCTGTGCCTGGAGTTTCAAGGGAACATAAAATCCATCCTAATGCCTTCCTCCTGAGCCACTCAGGCCTCAGACAGGAAAGTCTTCCAAAAAGCTATATATCAAAGTCTCACCACTGCCACCTGCCAGCCACCCCTCCATTTCAAAATCTACATGGTGTTTCCTGCACTGTCCACTGCTGCCATCAAAACCAATCCTGCTTTGGAGTAAACGTCATTTACACATCTAATTCGGGCCAAAACTCAGGTTCTCTTTGATTTCAGCCTTGTTGGGCTCACTGCTGTCTCACAGAACATAGAAGTTTGGTTTCAGCTGTACAACGTATTTCCCTTGATTTAAATGGAATATTTCTGAACCTCCCTTTCACAAAACATGTATGTTTATAAAAAATTAGCAGCTGTGTTTCATTTTAGCCCAAATCCAATTAGGATTGAGCACATCCCCAGAGATTCCTCTGAAGGTTGTGGGAATTAGCTAGTGCACCCTGCCATGAACACATTTGCCCTCATACTTCAAAACAACTGACCTGTTTTTGACCCAGTCTTCACATTATCTGCATGTGGAAAATGACATGCTACATTTTACATTTCCATGGTGCAATTCGTAAGTGGGCACAGCCCTTTTCAGATTTTCTGAAGGGACCCCCAAATCCAATCTAAATGCCTGGAATTTACCTGTTGTTTTTCTTTTATACATATAAATAGCTGCATTTCCATTCGCTCTTTGTTTCTCATTTTCATTTTGTTCTAATATCTGCATGTAAATGTCTGAAAATAGCATCTGTAATTGAAGATTATGAAGTATAGCCAGCCCCTGACAGGCTGCTAAGGAAGATGGATTATCCTCATTTTTCTGTAAATTTTGTCAATTTTGGAATTCATAAGCTATCAACACTGATCAAAATGTGACCGCACAGCTGTGTCAAAGCGGACAGCGTGGCATCAGCGCAGCTCCTGAGGAGGACAGCTCTCCCCAGCTACCCCGTCAGGGACACGCACTGCAGGAATCCTTCCCAACTGCTCGCAGTATCTACATCCCAATCACACCACCCTCTCCACCCCTCCCCCCCAAAAAATTTCAAATAAATAAATAAATTGAGAGAACGCAAATTCTGTGGTGCACCAATTCACAACACAAAGCACAATTTATTGTGTGTTCTCCCTTTTTATTTATCCCTAAGTAGTAAACACGATTTCCATTCAGGGGGTTCGTTATGTTCCACTTCTACCAGACAATCATAGCACACTTGAGGCAATTGTTTAGCCTCTTCCTCTCAATTTTCCCATTACTGGGAGTAAGTACTGTTGGGACTCTTTAATAGCCCGACTGCAGCCCATATCAATAACAGATGAGGTTTAATCGTCCAACACAAAAATTATTTAGGCTCAGTAAGGACATTCAATGTCATTTGCATAATGGCATTTCTACCCTGAGCACCTAACCCATCGTGCATAAACAAGGCCCTGGAACCATAAATAATAATAAATCATGACGTCCACATTCCTACTGCTGTAATAGGAGCCTCTCCATGTAGAAATTATTTCAGCAGGAAAGGGGCACTATAATTTTAAAGACATGTGGCATTGCACGGACCAGTAAATCACACCCGTTTGCACAGTTGTGCACACACATGTGCCAGGGAGGCTGCCTGTGGTGAGCAGCAAAACCCTACGGAGAAGCAACACAGAAAACTGCCCGCTGGAACTGGGTGCTGGAATGCTTTTGATTATTGTTTCTTAGTCAGAAGTAGGAGGCTGAAAAAAAACAAGGTCAGAGTAATGTGTGTGGTGCCTGGGCATGTGTGTAATGGATCTGTTGGTCTGCCAAATCTCTGCTGGGCCATTGCTCGTGCCCTCTGTCCTTTGACCTCTCTGGGAAGGTCTGGTGGGAAGAGAGCAGAGACCTGTGGATGCTTGTGACTGTTTCTCAAGCAAGCCCTTCATGGGCCACTGCAGTCCCCAACGCACAGCTGGGGCAGAGGTGACCAGTGGACTTTCTTAGAATCATGGTATTGTGGAGGATGGAAAAGCCCTCTAAAGTTATTGAATCCAACAGTTAACTCAGGACTGCCAAGGCCATCACTAAACCATGTCCTCCAGGGCCAAAAACTTGCTCTGGTTTTCAAACAGAAGCCTCCATAGAAAACCATGGTAAGGCCAGCCCAAGGGAGGTAAATGTGCACAAAGAACTGAGGTGGCTTTCCAGATTGCAGCCTCACCTGGCCACTAACAAGTGCCTGGGTGAACAGAGACAGCATCACATGGCAACAGTTAAGCTATGTCTGCCAGGATTTCCCAGTTTCATCATCACATACTTGCCCTGGACACTGTCCTCTCTCAGACCCTGCTCTGTGTCCTCTAGGACATGAAAGGAAAAGGTGACTCACCCCAGCCCACACCCACTTTCATAAGCACTGCTCGACCCTTCGCAGGCTCTTCCCTGCTGTCTGCATGCTGAACCTCCCAGCTCAGTTTACTGAGAAACACAGAAACTCCACAAAAGATCCCAGTGCCAGTGTTGCAACACCACTGCCTGCACAGGTAACTCCTCCCCGAAACAGCATCGCCCCAGGCCACTTCCAGCCTCTCCTCGCCAGCTTCCCTCCTCCTTCCCCTCGCAGAGCGGTCCTCACTAACTCCCTTCTAACTTTCCCCACAGACTCACATAGGGAGTGTCTCTTCTTCCCCTCCTTCCCACCCTCTCCCTCTGTGGCTCCTCTCACCCCAGCAACAAATGATCTCACAAATGATCTCTCTCAGCAGCCTTCACCATCCTATGCACAATGCTGTAAAAAGGTACAAGTAATCAAAATAAAGCACGAGACACCAACTGAAACAAAGTGCAACACAACCTGCCCTGGTGAAAAAAGCAGTTTGCTTTTTGTAAGCCCAGCTCATAATATATGCCTTTATGCCTCTCACTGCTACAAGATATTGTTAAAATGGACTGTTTCTCAGGAGAGGAACTGGACACTTTCACCTTGAGCAATAACAATTTGATGCAGAGAAGGAGGGAAAAGATACGATCCGCCATCACTGTGGCTCCACTGCCTCCAGTGAAGCATCTGACTCAGATGTGCAGAGAAGAAAATACAACGCTCAGCATAGTCAAGTATTTCTTTATGGAGAAATACAAAGGAGAAATATGAAGGCACACCGAGAATGTGCATGAGGTTGGCATCAATATTATCACATCTTCAATCCATCCCACTGACAGTCCTGACACCTGAGAAGTCTTGTGAAAATTTGCAAGAACAGTTTGTTTTCCTGTAATGCTTTCAGGTGAACTACCCAAACATGTTTCACAAATTCCATCTAAGAATCCTTTCATATCACTTTTTGTGTAATATTATGCATTGTGTACAATAAACTGGTCACAAAGTGGTGCTCCATGGCAGAATGCCAGGGTCCAAGCTTCAGGAATAGCCACTGCATCCACTGCAGCTACAGCAACACCAGACCTCTATCCAGGGGGAAGCAACACAGAAAGCAAAGGAGTTTGTTGTTTTGTGACATGTTGCAATGTACAACCTGAACAAATCCATGTCAGACCATGAGCTCCTGAATTTCAAAGCTTGAAAGTAACACACACTCTTCATTTTCCAAAAGACTTCCGTTTTTCCCATGGGGACTCTACAGGGGTCAGGAGCCTTCTGCCTTCCATGTTTGGAGTGGAAACTTGCCCTGCAATGCTGAATTCCCCATCAAATCCCCAGCATGGAACTGACCTCAATTAGAAAAACAAAAAAAAAAGGAAAAATCTCCCCAAAAAAACCCACAAGTTTTCAAAGTTTGTCTTTCATTTCTTCACTTGCACTGAAATTAGAATGATAAGGGACACAATACTGTAAGCCAGTTTTCATTGCAACATTTTTATGGAAAAGCCAGAACTCTTAAAGGTCTTTTCCAGCCTTGGTTATTCTATGGTTCTAGGCCAGAAGAAATTTACATTAGATATTAGGAAAAAAATTTTATGAAAAGGGTTATAAAGCATTGGAACAGGTTGCCCAGGGAAGTGGTGGAGTCACCATCCCTCAAAGTGTTCACAAAACATGTGGATATATTTGAGGACATGGCTTCATGGTGAACATGATGGCACTGCTGGGTTGACAACTGGACACTATCTAAAAGGTTTTTTTCCAACCTTAATGTTTCTCTGATTCAGTAGGTACAAATGTTATTTTCAGATTTCTGCAGCATTTTCTGATTACAAGTCTTTGGGGGTGCAGGGTACAGGGGCAGCAGGAACCAAATTCTATGCACTGACAGAAGGCAAAGCAACAGATCTGGATGCCTTAACCAGACTGTTTTGTACAGAAAACAAGAAGTGCTAGGAAGGGTGCTGGGGATGTGGAGCATGGGAGACACTCCACCTTCATGCATGCTTCAGGCATGTCTCATGTAAATGGCGGATGTGGGAAGGGGAACATCAGGGGAGTGATGCGGTGCTTGCTTTCATGCAACGTACACCAAGGATAAACAGGCACAGAACTCCACTCTTCTTGCGGGGTAGATCTTGAGCTGTTTTTCCCCTTTTCTAATTAGCTGAGGCCCACTGACATCCAAGTCTGACCAGCAACAGGTCCAGAATGTGAAGGCCTCAGGACAAGGCAGTGGAGACTGGGGCATGGCAGCATCCCTCACCTCAGGAAAAAACACCCTGTCCCACCTGCCTGTCCACAGGTCAGGAAATTGACTCCTTGACTTCAGAAGAACACCTAGAAATACCAGAAATTGTCTGCACATGGGTATAAAAAATGAACCAAAATAGAGACAGGATGACCAATGAGTGAGGTGCCTATAGGGTGCTGGCCCCAGGTAAAGAGATTCTGTCTGAATGCTGCTGCTGGAGGCCCTGTACCTCCTCGCTATTGTGACAGGCTCCCATGAGGGACTTTCTATGCAGAAAAATCATCAAAGATAACAAGTTTTAGTGAAACATTTCAGTTTTTATCAAAATATTCTCTGGAAAGACAGGTTCAGCGAGGCAGACTGCTGTTGCAATAATCACTATTTTGCCTCTAAAACATCAGAAGAAGCCTGGGCACCACACACAAACAGCACCAGGCAAACAGAAAGGAAGTCATCACTAGTGTGACCTGAGCACCTCTCTCACCCCAACAGCAACTCTGGTTCTTACATCAGGAAGGTATTTGGGGTTATATTTTCAAAATTTCCTCTCCAGTAACAAGAACTACAGAGGAGCCAATTGAACAAAAACAGGTGGAGTCTGTGCCCTCAAAAAAATCTCCAGTGGTACAGAGTCTCACAGTTTAGCAAGGCCTGTAAACCATTATCAGCCATGTAGTCTGATGACAGTTTCTTGTGTACCATTATTTAGTCTGCCACTTAATCCTGTGTCTAAATTAGTTAGAGAGATCCCAATAACCAGTGAAACACTCTTAAGTCCAACACAGCGTTGACAAGTGCAGTTCTTCTGCCTGGCTTCACTCCACAGCTGCCATTCCAGGAAGGCACAAGTCAGCTCCAGCACCCCATTCTCCCCAAGCCCTCTGGGTATGGCTCTGTATGTGACTTGTCCGGACTGACTTGGAACTGAGGTCAGCCCTGAGACTGGATGGGGTTTTGTAGAGGAAACCTTGGCCTCTCCAAGGTTGCCCTTATTCCATTAAATTTTCAAGGTGAAAGGAGCAGAGCTGAAACCATACCTCTACATGTTACCTACTCTCCTAGCACAGGAGTCACCTCCTTTCAGATTTTTTTTTCATTTTGACAAATTCTGCTGCCACCAGATTTTCAAGTAACAACTACTCATACAAGCAGAGAGGAATTTTGAAGCTGTCCCTCTTGTCCTAAAGTGGCTTAGTTCCACAAATGCTTTTCATCATTCAGACACTCTGGCAGGTCATTTCATTCAATCCCCTCCTAAAAAAATGGCTACCCAAAACTATGGTGTTCTTCTGAAAACCCAACATCTGCACTGAGCAAGTTTTTCGGGCTCCTGGGCACTGCATACCAGACAACTCTCCACCTCACCCCACACACCAGGTGAACAGCTGATACTTGTCCCCTCCAACCACACTTTTCATACTTTCCATTATAACCATATCAAGGTTTCCCTGAGTCACATCATAACAGTTGGAATGAACAAGGCAGCTGGACAGCCAGGTTGTGCGATGATCCAGGTTGGAAGGAAGCTTCAGAGGTCCCTCAAAGCAGGGCCAGTTATGGAGCCAAGTCAGGCCACTCAGGGGTTTATTCAGCTGGGTCTTGAAAACCGCAACAGATGGAGACTGCACAGCTTCTGAGGGCAACCTCTGCCCTGTCTGACTGCCCTAGGGTTAGGGTTAGAACTGCCCTCTTGGGCCCTGAAGATCCTCTCCTGTGTCAGTTCATGCCCCATTCTGTTGTGCTCCCACCGTGCACACCCATAAAGAGTTTGGCTCCTTCTGAGATGTTTTAACCTATCAAATTTTTCAGAGAAGCATAATCACATCCTCGTCAATTATAACATGATGGACAGATTTAGAGAAAGGTCACCAAATGAGTATAAAACAGCAATGATTTCCAAATCTAAGGTTGGAAATTATACTTGAAACTTGTCAAAGCCTGTGGGATCCAGACATTTACTGGAGACTACATAGAGAAGTCTTGTTGCATTCTTCAAATGTTGCTGCAAGCCCTTCTCCTCAAATACAATGTGAGTGGTCCAGACACTAATTAAATCAACGGGCAAGTGTGTTTACTCACAGATTTGTCCCTCTCTTGCAGGGCTAACACAGACATAAGGAGGTCAGTCAATTTTGCTCTGACATAACTGGCAGGCTAGTGCCATTACACAATATTATCTGATATTGGTGAAAGACCTGGTTTACCTCACTACACTGAAAAAAATATTTATTGCAAAACACAAGATGAACAAAGAGATGCAATTACTCAATGCCAGTTCCCAAATTTCCAAGAAACGTGAACACTTAACAAGTGGGGAAACATTTTCTTAAATTTCCAACCTCCCTCTCACACTTAGAAGCCACAGAAAATCTCCTAGAGGAGACCACCTACTGCCTTTGCAAGATGTTGTGTCCCATGTTGTCACTAAGCTCTGAATATAAAGCTGATGGAAGGCGGTGAGATGAAACCTGGTGACTGGAAAAGCATCCCCTTCCAGCATTATCTGACAAGAGTGGCTGCAACTTCCAAACACTGTTTCCCCAGACTCTCAGGGAAAAAAGCACGCTACGTTCCTCCTTGATGGCACCTCAGTCCCTGAGGAGCTTCCACAACAGGGAGGAGTGGTCTCCCCTTGCCAGCTGCCAACCATGTCACATGTCATTGACACCCACTCTGTACAAGACTCTGCATAATGTGGGGAGCCTGTTAAGGGGAAAAGACATCCCCCCATTGTGCACAGAGCAAAGCGAAAGAGACAGGGATAAAGTAAGTGTGAGAGCATGAGGCATAGCAAGGCTGACCTTTCCTTTAGCTTGTGAATTTGTATTTTCACATATAGTTGTATTTGAAAGCAGTCAGGAGGGGGAAAAAAGGGATGTTTAAAACCAGAAATGCACTGCAATTCTCAAAGGAGATGTCGACTCTGGTATTCTGGGATTCCCCTCTTCGATGGGTCAACAGCAGGAGGTTAGAAGGACTCCTCTGTAGAAGTACCCACATTTGGCCTCACTGGAGACAGAGACAGTTCCCAGATAGAGTCATGTGAGTTGGGGATGAGCCCCAGCAAACCCAATGCGGCAGACTCAGAGTTGAAACAGCATTTGCATTAGCCCCAGCCATGGCTTAGGCTGCCCTAACAAAGTAACAGGCACTGGGAAAGTTCCAGTCTTTCAAACTCACCCTGAAATCCGCAAGACCTGTGTGCTTCTACTGTCCTCCAGCTTGGTCTCATTGCACTGACTGTCAGCACAGCAGGATGAGTGCAGTGAAATCCTGGCTCTGTCCTCTGGCAGCAGTTTCTTCTTGTCAGGGACATTCTCCCATGGCATTGTAGACAGCAGGAAATGCTCCCTGTTGCCTTCTGGAAAAGTCTGCAGGAGAAATCTCAACCCCAGGCTGCTCACTACTTCCAAAGTGGGAAAGCTTGCCACCACCCAATTCTACACAGAGGGACCTCTGGGAAGGGGCACTGAGCAATACTGGGGGCACAGGGCATCCTCATCTCTCTGCTAGACAGGAGAGTGGGGAACCCTTGGATGAGCCCACCTGGGCTTCTTCCCACCTCTTTTACTCACTCAAAGACTACCTGTTTCAATTCCATCCCCCTCAGACACAGCCAGCTGTCCCTGCAAGCTCCAGCATGCTCTTCTCAAAAATGATGCTGATGCAAGAAGATGTTAGCTGGATACATGACTTCTGTCACACTCCTTCCCCAGAAAATTCCCTGCCTCCACAGCCCCACTGTCGCACACAATACCAAGTGTCATACAAAGGAGTCTGCTGTGACTGTCACTACCCTACACAACATGTCACAACAAGGTGGCACATGCAGGGAATTCTGTACAGTTTTCAGATATGCACAAAAAAATGCTCATAAGGAAGTGTAGAGCTGTGGGAATGCAAAGGGGAGGTGTTGGCCCAAGGAGCTGTGCTTTCTGCTGCTATTCTAAAAGCCAAACATTGCCACTCAAAAACAAACAAACAAACAAACAAAATTCAATAAACAAACAAAAAAAAACCAACTATAACAAAAAGTTGCTTTTCAGCAGGAAGAAACATCGTGAAAGGTTTCTATCTGTTTTTTCAATCTAAAATGAGCAGAACCAAAGGAGAAGGTGGTGCACCTTTCCCTACCCCCAGCAGTGCAATGAATAGGTTCTTCTCAGAGAAGAGACTCTGTCATGAGGAGGCTTCATCCCCTGCAGCAAATTAAGGAGCTCTATCAGATACCTTTGCAGAATAATCTGACGATGGTGAAATTGGAGACCACAGCTGGCAGCACAGTCTTGGGACTCAAAAGGCTTTGTGCATGGAGCAGCTCCAGAATGACCATCTCATGCAGGGAGATGGAGGTAAGTGCTACTGTCATCTTAAAAAGCTGCTGCTCTGTCTTAGTGAAATGCTTCATGTTACAGCTGAGCGCTGGTCCTCTCATTCTTTTTTTATCTCTTTAGATTTTACCATTATTTAAAGGTACTACTGAGCAAGAAAAAGTATTGCCAGCCTGAGATTTCCTCCCGAGTAGTCATCTAAGGACATTCTCCCCATCTCTTTTCATTTTAACCACCAGACGGCAGGGATGAGCAGCACCAGCTGGAGGTAAACCCCCGCAGCACACACATGCTCTCCGTAGGGTGAGAGCAGCTCATTCCTGCACCACCCGAAGCCCCTGACATGGTCTGTCATGAGTACTAGCCGTAAAGCTCAGCACGCAGGGAATCAACGTAACAACTGCAGCAAGGGGCCAGTCCCATGTCTTGCCGACCAGCAGGAACACAGCTTACCTCCCTGCAGCCCCTGTGCAGGGTAGGGGTCACGGGTGCCTATGCTCCCAGCTGCTGTCCCTCCATCACCCTGCCCGCCCAGACCCCGCGCCCTTTCCATTCGGTAGGGGTATTGATCTGCTGGCAGCAATGGGCTGGATAATTAGCCAGGAATTAGGGTTTCTATTACAGGCAGGAGGCTGCCCCAGCTGATTTATCACCTAAATAATTTACTGTGATTGAAAGGAAATTAAAATGAACTCCATTTGACAACTGTGTGCTTTTATGGGCTTTAGTGAAGACTCAAAAGCCAAATTAATAGCCTGGTGTTGTTTGATAGTCTACTGAGAATAAATATGGGAAGGTTTTTCATCTCCTGATGTGCTCTCCTAGGCTGGATTTTAGAGTGGTTTGTTTTTTTTTTTAACCTCCCACTGATAAAGCCACAGCCAAAATCTGAAAAGGTTTCAGCTATAAAACCCATACAACTGCTCTCCCTGCTTCTCTGTGCACTGCCAGCACTCACCCTCCTCTCCTGCCCTTTTCTGCAGGCAGAGAGCCAGTAGAATATGGGGGAGTAGGCGGGCCACACTAGCAAACCCCAGCCCACCCTGGCACCAGCACCAGCAGCCAGGGCATCTTACCCAGCTGCTGACGCCAGCTAGTCTCTGCTGTGCAGGATGAGGAACTGGCCACCACTGGTTGCCTGAAGGATAGCAAGGGGGTAATGCAGCCACCCAAAAACTCATCCAATATCCTGCCATCCTCAGTCACCACCCTGGCCCGCTGTCACCTGGCAGGGCTGAGGGTGCATTCCACCACAGCACAGGGTACTTCTCACCCACTGAGAGCCAAACTCCTTCTGGCACTGACGAACTGCCTGCAGAGCAGACAGAGCAATGTTGGATTCTATCTTGGCTCATTCTTTGTTTTTATTTTTTCTCAATGCTTGTTTTCCTTTTTAATTTGCTTTTTATTTAGACTACTCTGTGAAGCAGCCATGGTTAAAACCCTGCCTTGAAATGCTCAAATCATTTCTGCACGTGGCAGATCAGGAAAAGACCTGGTTGTTCAAACAAATGATGAGTTAGTCCCATAATTTTCACTATTACTGGACAACATGAAGTTTTGGGAAGACACAAGCAAATACTAGTTCTGCATATCTCAATACAAGTGTCAGAGTATTTTCAGATCCTCATTAGCCTCTGTTAGCCCAAAGGTTTCCCAGAAAAAAACATATTTCTCACACTTCAGGGACCAGAAACAAGTGTATGGTCCCACAATTCATAGAATCATTGCACGGTTTAAGTTGGGAGCAACCTTAAAGATCATCTCATTTCAACCTCCTGCCATGGGCAGGGACACCTTCCACCAGGTTCATTCAGTCTTTCTGCTGTGCCAGTAACTGCACTTGGGGATTGAGTGAGTTCACTTAAAATCTGAATGGGTAATACTTTTTGGCTTTACTGGGATTTTCCTTTTCTATTCGCGAAGATCAGACCCTAGTACTCTAGGGAGGATTGTGCATCTCTGTGCTCTAAAGAGTTGCATTCCTTCTGAGAACACATCATCCAGTGCAGCTCTTCAAAGCAAAAAAAACCAAACCTCTTTCAAAGCTGGAGCATACTTGAGCAGAAATCAAAACTTGAAGAATTTCAAAAGGGCTTTATGCCCCTCTCTTTGTCAGTTCAGAGAACTCCTTTCTTGTAACTCGGAATCATATTTCAACTTCATGCAAATCTTTCAATTTTTCAAACTCACAAGTAAGTTTGGGGGGGCTTTGCTGGCCACCAAAATTCCATTAGTTATCCAAATTCCATCTACCATCTGCCTATGCTTATTTCCATATCCATGTTTACCTGCACTCCCTATCATGAACAAGTTACTATGTGTTTGCAAGGTTACTGGTTTCTGCCAGAGCCCAGAACATCTATATTTTATAAAGAAATTAATCTGAAAACAGATACTCTTTAGTTCTAGGCAAAAGCAATGGGAAAGCACCAGAAAGGGCCCGGGAATTACCCGCTATTAGCAGCAAGCAGTTCTCTTCAATGTCAGTGACCTACATTGTGTTGAATCTGGCCACGTCATGTTATGCCTCATTATGGCCCTGTTCAAAAGTTTATTGAAGTCAATAGAAATATTCCTCTTGCCTTCAGTAAGTATTCGATTGGACTCATGTATGAAGCTGAAAGTACAAAAGAATCCATTTCTGTTGTGTACAGAAATCCAGCATGGATAATTCTCTTCTTTATTCTGAGAAATTAACACACTGTCTCTCCATTGAGCCAATCCATGTGTATATCCTTCACCCTGTATTCTTCCCCTGTAGAAGTATTAATTCCACTTTCACAGCTGCCACAAGCATATTCATCCAGAAGGCCCACACTTGTCCCATTCCCACTTTGATGGAACTTTCCTGCACGTGTCCAGCCTCTCACGCCTGAAGCCCCTGTCTCTCCCTGGCTTTCCTGGGCCTTGGTGTCCAGGAACATCTCCTGTCCATGCTTTGCCTGGTGAATGTGTTTGAGGAGACAGTTCACACAAAAGACACCACAAGTTCAGCCAGCCCAGGGCAGCTTCCCAGGGATGTTGGGAAATACTCCTTCATCCTTCTGGCTGGAATTGAAAGAAGCCATTGGAGGTCAATCACCCTCGCAGCCATGGTGAGAGATTTGCAGAGTACAGCATGTGCCTCCAGTTCCTCCAACTCTTAATGGACTATCAGCACTGGAAAATTACACAACTCTGTTGCAGCTCAGTGGACAGGATGAATGCCTCTTCTGGCTAAAATGTGAATTGTCACTACAGTGACCACGAATGGTGGGGTTTTGACTTTGGCAGGGGACAGGCTAGAGTGTGTCAGTCTGCCACAGGCGTAGATGCACAGCGCAACTTCAGGGCAGGCAGAGAAAAGCTAGTCCTTGTCTCACTATGGTTTGCAGCCTGTGCTAGTAACACGAACAGCCTTCCCTGTGGGCAGGGGGACTTCACCACAGAGCTGACACTCTGAGGAGAAGCAAGGCCCATACACACACACACAAAGAAGCACAGAGAGAACAGGTACTGCTGCCAGCCCAGTAGGCAGATGTTGTGAAGGTTTTCCTTCTCCAAGACCTGAGAATTACATTCAAGTTTTGTGGGCTTCATCCCTGTGGTGGAAGAGCTGTGTGAAGTTGATGTGCAGCAGCCATGTACAGAACAGCAGTGCAACACTGGTGTTGCAAACACACCACTATGTGCATTTCCAGACACATGCCCAGAAATACACGAAATCAGTTTTCTGTGAACATTTGCAGCCAGTGCAAATCGATCACAGGCTGTTTGCAAAAACTGAGTACAAAAGGGCATAAACGTGAGGAAAAAGTCTTCATTCAACACAAGAATTCATTTTTATAGCAAGGCTCTGTCAGGGAGAGGTGGGCCAGGGTACTTCTAGACTACTGACTTTCTGTTGTGTTTCCTCCCCACAATGTATAGACATGAAAAGGCTCAATGCTGTTTGCACAGAAGACCCTCAGCCTCCAGCTCCCAGCTGCTGGACTTCCCCTGCCATCAGATGTTTCTCATGCTTCAAGCATGCAGGAAACACACCAGTGTGGCAGAGCACACACCTACATGTGCCCAACTGCACCACCGAGTGTTAGGCTGCAAAGTGAGGCCGGTAACAGGTAATGCCCCCTTGATGCGCACTGTCCAACAAAGTCTTTAATGGTAGGAACACATTGTGGGATCCTTGCTTCACCCAGCACACACAATGGTCACCGTTTCTGTCAAAGGATTGTCTGATGCTTTTTCTGTCACTGTCCAGTGGTTGCCTTCTCTCTCAGCATGGTATAAACTGTTCCCCAAAGACAAGTACCCATTCCCTGTAGGTCTCTCCATAAACAGCACAGGTTACAGCAGATGTGAAAACCCCTATGACTCTTATTAAGAGCACAACATGTCTTGAGGTGAGAATTGACTCAAGAGCCTCCATTTATACAGGAGAACTAAAGGAAACATAAAGATGGTAAAAATGAAGGAAATGGATTGGAAATTCTCAAAGCAAATGATTTGGAAGGTGTGAGCAAGCACTCCCATGCATTCATCAGCCCATCTACCTACCTACATGACGAGCAATGGGCAAGGACAAACTTTGTCCAGAAATTTTGTCCAAAGGAGGACTTTGGGCAGCAGAGGTCAGTCTACAGCTGGGGACAGAGCATGATGAGGCTGCAGACATTGTGCTGTGCAGGAGGGACCTCTTCTCCTTCACTGTGGCCAAGGGGCTGCCCCCACCACACAAGTGAAGAGGAAAACTTAGAGAGGAGTCAAAAAAAAAACAGTGAGAAAAAAGGAACTACCTTGTCTAGAGACTAAATTCTTCCAGTAAAATACCTGGAGCCCTGTGATGGGTTGTTTTTTGTAGGCCTTCCCTAGCAACAGGGGTCAAAACATAGGAAGTATTCCATCCCATGTCTTTACATAACCAGGTGTAGAAAAGCTGGAAGGAGAGGTGTCCATTTTCTCTTTTCCTTCTCTGGTGAGGTCAGTGACAGACCTCGCTGTTTTGGCCTTGCTTATCTGCATTGAGCGAGGCCTGTTCCGAGAGCTGTCTGGCTCGGTGGCAGAGGTTAAGAATCTGCTTTTCCCAAGGAAAGTAGTGAGTTTACTATTGTGTTTGTTATTTATTAATTCCTGAGTTTATATTGTATACATTTGTCTGCCTTTTCCCTTTTTTTGTCTCTCTTTCCCCTCTCCCTTTCCCTTGTCCCCACTGGGGTTGTTTGGGGGTCCCTGTTGCTTTGTACATAGTATTTAACTGTATATGAATGTAATATATGTAATATATGTAAATATATATGGATTTCTCTACAGTTTTCTCTTGCTACTTTTTGCCATTGAGGGAGAGGGAGGGGCGGATCTTTCCCTGTGGAGTTCGGCTTTTGGCACAGAGTTAGGCCAAACTTTCACAAGCCCTCCTCAGGTGAACAGCACAGGGATATCAACGAGCTCCTATGCCCGACCAAAATTAGTGATATTCAGCTGGCGGCTACTGGATCAAATTTCTAACAAAATGAACGAAAAGTGGGTCAGCAACTCCGACCAATCTTCTTCCCACACCCTGTCTTTATGGGAGGAGCATCTTTTCCATATTTTGCTTTATGAGAACAGTTCAGGGCTCCATACATTCGCCACTGATTTAGCTCCTAAAGCACCACTTTGGAGTCCAGCAGCATTCTGGACAGCTGGATGTCACAGGCAGACCTCGCTTTACTACAGCAATCTATTGCAGGGACAACTGTGGTTTTCCAAGGCACATCATTAATGTCCTCAGTATTTTCTTTCTCATTGATTTCTTCAGCCTTACTAATTGATGCAGGCAGCTTCTCTGCTTTGGTTAAGCATCATGACAGCTTTGCTTGACTCACCAAGGAGGTGAGACATGACTGTTTCAGTAAGGGCTAGGGTTCATACAGCGACCTTGTGAAACACCGTGAGACATACAGATTACACCTGCTCACACTGAAAGTTACACTTCACGTAACATCAGAAAGCAGAAGCTGACCCCAAACAGCCATGAGCCGTTAACCATGGCTCAGCCTTTCAAAATCAAATGACCATGCTTCAAGCTATATGAAACCAAGCAACTCTTGTAATTAAATGGGAAAATGCCTAGGCAAGATGCTTCTGTGAAGTCCCTTTTGAACTTCATAATGTCACATTTCTCAGCATCTTATTCGGCTTCTCAGAGCATGCAGAGAGTCCCCTGTTCACCAAAATAATAGCAGCATATCTCCAATTTTAATAATGTGGTTGCTCAGAGCCATTCTAGTCACAGTTCCTTATGTGGGCCCAGGGAGATTCTTGCTCCACCAAGAATCAAATATCCCAAATTTGGTAACTGGGATAACACTTCAGCAATATCCTTATTCAAATCTCCCATTTTTCCTACAAAACCAGCACAAGTTTATCTCTGGATAAATATTCACTCACTGCTAGACCGTCTTCCATGAGCTACAGCTGTCCATGACTCAAAGAATCCAGTATACAGAAACTAATACACAGTCCTCTTCCATCATTGTTCTCTTTGCAACTATTTTGGCCCATAGAAGTTTTGCAGAGATGGATCTAACATCACACAGTTCCTAAGTGACAAATGCTGAAAAAGCATGCCATGGGTGTGGGTACAGTGTCTGTCCTCTCCAGTATCACCCGTATTCAGCTGGGATAACCACCATCTAGTGGTACATGAAGGCGACTTCACCTTCCAGAAACACCGACAGTTTTGGCTTCCATCTCTTTTCAGCTCGAGTTCAGATCTGTAGTTTTTCACCACATACAAATCAGGGAAACCAGAAAACCAGGAGGAGCTGATGAAAAGCAAATGTCTCTACGAATGAAATAACAAATAGCAGATGTGAGCCTGAAGGCATGAGGAATTTCTACTCTACCGTAGGACTTTCAGTATAAGCAATTTTTTTTTTTTTAATGCATGCTAATACCCATTTCTTAACTGGATTCACAAAGGCTGCCATGAGAGAATCTCCAGTGGCCCTCAAATGTGTGTATTCCTCTAAAGGAATCAGTGTTTGGATGCAGTTAGAGTAGTTCATCCACCTTGCTAAAAAGCACATCTGATATTAAGAACCCTGAAAATAAATGGCTGAATACATCATTAAGAAGCCAGTTAGACCAATATCACTTAATTTCTACCTCCTTCTCAGAAGCTAAATTAAATATTGCCACCCAAGAAGAACACAGAGAAACATGGCTCATCAATTTTTCCATTTGCTTCTGTATTGTGCTTGCAAAAATGGAACTTTCCCAAAATATTAGTGCCAAGAACTCCTCAAACACACTGCTAATCTGTAGGTGCAACTGATTTACCTTCACATACTAACTGGGTGTTTCTCTCAGCAAAAGGCCAGTTACATATCTAATAAGCCATTTCTGGATACAAAAATCTGATTTGTGTCCATAATCATGATAACTATGAACTAAAATTAGGCATTGAGTTTTGCAAGTCTTTTCCTTGTTTTCTGCAATGTCTGCTTTTGATCTAACAAAAACATCAGAAGCTGTGATGCTCTTTAAGGACTCATTTGATGCAACTGGTTCAGATCAGGTGTTATTTCATACCCAAACACTTGCTAATGTTTGTTTAATGAGCGTTTTCTTTCATTTTTTAATAGGCTTTCATGGCTAGCATGCACTTAAATGAGAAAAGCTTGACAACACACCTGTTCCGCTGTGATTGTCTACTGAAATTCTGAGCAGCCTTTGGTGATGTCCACCAAACAGACCTCTGCCAGCAGGAAGCATATCAGGAAAACATAAAATACTTGCAATTGTACCTGCTCCGGTTTAATAGGTTCAGTTGTTGTGAAAATGTCAGAATAATGTTGCCTCTCGAAGACACGATCCAACACTTCTAGCTGCTGCTGGGTGAAGAGGTCTCCTCGCATCTGTTTCCGAAGAAAATCTCTGCTCGGGAGAGAATGGCCATTTGGTACTGGAGATTCCTGAATACCTTTCAAAGATGAGAGAGAAGAGGAAGAATAAGTAGTCATCTCAGTGAGGCCTAGAGGAGAGTGTCTCATTTTATCCCTTGAACAGATGTAGGTACCACTATGGCGATGCCATGAAGACCTTTGGAGAGGTTACGTATTGTTGGAAAATGCACTGGACAGTCTTCCATTACAGCCAACCCTCGACCTGTCAACAACTTCACACATCATTTTGCAGTGCAAAGGATAATGGTCACATTTTAGCCTTCATCACTTTTACTCCACCACCTGTAAACCTATCTGGTTTTCATGGTCTCCATGAGGGAGGACATGGGAGGATAAGTACTCTGCTTGATGATGACATTCACAGTCAACTTGGGTCAGTTCCAGCAGATCACTTTGCCTAATCCGCACCCACACACTCTGCGCCTTTTCTGTGCTACCTGCAAGTTCTGCTCAGCTCCATCCCACGCTGAGCTCTGAGCTATGGGAATGCCCATGCAGCACTACCAGCAGAATTGCCCGGGCAAACCCAAAGTACTGGCACAGCCTGCATCATAGTGAAGTGGAACACTACTGGGCTAAGTTACCACTGCAACACCCTCAACAAGGCCTGACCTGAGGCACTGTTCTGACACTCCAATTCACTTTTTATTTCCTGGGTTCACTGGCAGGTTACAATCCTGGACTCCAAGGCACATTTTCCTCCCTCTTCCCTTTGGCAGAGGTTTTTAGCAGAAGTCATAAAATGACAGCCCATGGCTGAAAAGCCATGAGACAAGTTTGAAAAATGTTTAGATTGGCAGTCTGAAAAGACTCTTGCAATACCAGGGGCTTGTTTAAATTTGCTTTTTGCAGATTCACAGTGGTTTCCTACTTTTCCTTCACCTGTCAGTGCTGGAAATGTATCTTTTATGCAACTGAAAGCTGAGGTCTGCAGTATTCCCAGGACTCCAGGAGGTGGAACTCCAAGAACAACAGTAAATATCAGATTTCTTCTCCAGATGGCAACTTCGAACTAGACAGAAGGAGGAACTGTTTTAAAAATAGAAGCTTGCTGCCAGAGTAATTCTGAGGAGTAGAATTCAAAAGCATCCTTAACAGCAAGCTTTCCATGAATGCTGCAGTGGCTTACAGTCCAAAAAATCTGCAGAGGAATAATATGACCCAGACCTCCTCTGGCAGACTCTGCATCAAGTTTTTTCATGGCAAGTATAGAGGTGATCTGCACAAAAACACCACACTGCTGTAGACATCAGTTTTGTCCACAAGCACTTATTGGTCATCAGTAACACAGGTGATGGTTTGTTGGACAAGATTTTCACAAAGGACTATTGATTTGAGATCACCCTCCAGCACATGTGGATTTTGCAAAAAAATGCTGTCTGTCCAGAGAATGGGGCTGCTTTGAAGGCAGAACTGTCAGACTGGGGGACCAACACAGGGAAATACCTCTTTCAACCTCAGTGTCTAACACTGAACTTAAGCAGAATGCTGCTTCTACTGAACAGGCATTTGATGCTAGCAATTAATGCTGGAAACTTCCTTTTCAATTTCAGATAAGCAATTTCGGTGACAACTTTATGCTTAACTGTTTAAGCAAAGTCATGCAATACTATCAAAAGTAGATGATGTTGACTTTTGTAAAATGCAAGGATAAGTTTATTCTACACAGGGAGAAAAATCTGAAACTGCTCTGAATAGGAGGTCTAAGCTGTGAAAAAATACAAAGGTATACAAGAAAGCAGTGTATCTTTAAACTTCTTTATTATTATTATTATTCTAAATCAAAAAATATCTAATAGACCTAGTGCTGGGTTTAGTCAATCATACTTTATAGATTTAAAATTCTGGTTGCTAGCTGCATGGTAGGAAAGGGCTGGGGAGACCCTGTCTCTAGAGCATGGAAATACCAGCTTTAAATCTGAGGTTAAACTAATGTTATTCACAATTTGGCATCAAAGTTAAAGCTTTATGCAGTTTTCTGATAAAGGGTATGATGAAAGGGAGTGAAATGATACAAGACCACGGCATGACCTGGAAAATGTTCTTGGTGATGCCAGTACAGTCTGTGCACTGTGTGTACAGCCAGAGATCAGGTGTATAATGAGATCCCATTGCATTTGAAAATGGAGCAGCAGTCCCGTCTTTCACCAGCAACACTTTTATTATGGACTGCAGCTCCAGATTTTTGGAGTTGAACACATTGGAGAAGAGGAGGCAGATGAAGGCAAAGACGGGAGCAGTAGCCTCAGTCAGGGACAGGCACAGGGGGAGCATTATGCTGGGATGGAGCTCCCACCACAGATCCCACAGTACAGCATCCAGAGGGGCAGCTCAGGACAGGCACAGATAGTGCCACAATGTGCCCATGATGCCAGTTCAGCCACATCCATCCATCCATCCATCCATCCATCCATCCATCCATCCCTCCCAGTTGTCTTTCCTGCTAGGGGCAGTGAGGCAGGGGACCACTCCTGGGCCCCTGCCACCAAAGCATGAGGAAGGGGAGGAGATTGTCTGCAAAGGAAATCCACAGGCAAACAGCACACCAGAGACATCCTTAAGGGAACCACTGCATGACATGCCTTTCTGCACCGTGCTGGCCAGTATGGCAGGGAACAAAATAATGTGGAGATGATAAGTGGGACTCTGGAGGGGTTTGGTCTCAAGGTAAGGATTTGATACCATGCTGGAAGGGTGACCTGTGCCACCAGCCAGAGTGGGCTGCCAACATACAATTCACACATCCCTGTTTGCCACAGTCTTCAGTTGCCATCCCAAGAACCTGAGATGGGATCAGTCTCCAAGACACACTTTCCAGTACAGTCAGGCTGTCCTGGGAGGAGGGTCAGTGTCTGTGTGGTTTGAGCCAGAGAGGGACCTGGACAGAAGTCCAGGATCTGGGTCAGGTCTGGGATCATGGGGATAGCTGTCACTGTCCAGAAGATCCAGCACCTTCATGGGAGGACTCTGGGAAGCACCTAAATCTCCCTCATCCTCATTATGACCCACTCTCTGCACCCTATGAACAAAGGAATAGCTGGTACTTTTGCACCGTGTCTCCCAAATTTAGACTAATTGCAGGTAAGTACTGGATTTCATCACAGAACTAAAGGACTTCCTGTACATTGCGCACGACACACAGTAGTTTGTGAAGGTCTTCAGGATGCATTTGGCTGTTTAAATACACTAGAATATCTTTGATAATTTAAAACACTTTTGGCAGGTTTGAAACAGTTCGGATTATAAACAGGCTCCAAGGAGTGGTAAAAACATTTTTCCTATAATCAATGTATCCATGTAGGAGGGTTATGTTCTGTTGACAGTAGCACTACATGTGTACCTACCTACTCTGCAAAACAATTAGTTTCCAGTTCAATGGCATCTTTCCAGAAATGCTAATGAAAAGCACAGATATAATACTCTCTTTAGTAGAAAAGAGCACATACTTTCCAAACAAACATTCCATCCCTTATCTCTAGTGGATTGTGCATATGGGACAAGATGATGCCAGTAGACCACAATTTTCTGAACTACTCCGATGAAACCCACCCAAATGTAATATATCCAGACCTGTCACGAAAGTCTAGGGAGAGCCCACACCTCCCACTACTCCAGCACTGGGCTCCAGCACATGCCACACCTGTTTCAGCAGCCACCCTACCAGTCTGATCCAAGTCCCTCCTGAGCATCCCACCCTGCTCAGGACACAACTCAGTTTCCCTCTGGGTGCACGCAGCTTGGAGAACAATACCACCTGTGACCCGCAAGTGGAATGCTCATTGTTTTGGGGCCATGTGTCCAAGCAACACCCTCTGGTTGTGAACTCACTGGTGGACACTCACTACGCTTGGGAAAATTCAATCCTTTCTCACTCTGAATCACACAGACACCTTCTGCACTGTTTGCATGTCACCCAGAAAACTGACCCATGGTTTCACAACAAAAGGTGGGCATGCTTCTGAAGTAGCTGGACTGCCTTGACCATAATTTTAATATCACACAAGCAAAGATTTTCTGTGGCTAACCGAAGTCTGAACAATCTAGGAAGAGTCTGAGAACAGTTAGGCACATAACAGGTCTGTCTCTGAGAAGTCATGTCATCCACAGTCTTGCTGACAAAACGCTGTCTAAAGGACGTGGATATCATCCAGAAATTATGGAATCACTGCACAATTCGGGTCAAAAGGGACCTTACGCACCATCCAGTTCCACCCCCCTGCCGTGGGAAGGAATACCTTCCACAAACCAGGTCACTCAAAGTCCCATATGACCTGACCTTGGACACTAAAACTAATACACCTTTGTTAATTAAGACCAACTTATCTTCTGAGGACCTAAGCAAAAGACAAGGTCAGATTAAAGAATTAGATAAATTGTGATCTCATTTTTTGAACACACTTCTAGGGTTAAACACTCATCCATTACATGCTTTCTGAAACAGGAGGAGAATATCTGAAATTGCTAAATATGGCTGAATGATAATTTGAGCGACACTCAATGCACTACTCACTTGAGTGAAAATACTGTTTCTAAGACTACAGACCAAAATAATAATAAAAAAAGACCCTAGACCATATCTTCATAAAACACTAGAGCATGTTTAAAAGTCCTAAAGCACAGTACTAAAACAAGACAAAATATAGAAATACCAGTAAAAAGCACTGAAATACAGAAAAATACCAGATCTACCTTTTCTTTTTTTATACTGAGAGGGAGAACAGCAGAGTTTCAGATACTGACAGAACAAGTGGAAATGGTTTTATACCAAAAGAAAAGAGATCTGGATTAAATGTTAGGAAGAAATTCTTCCCTCTAAGGGTGGGGAGGCAGGCACTGGCACAGGTTGGCTAGAGAAGCTGTGGCTGCCCCATCCCTGGAAGTGTTCAAGGTCACGATGGATGGGGCTTGGAGAACCTGGCCTAGTCCCTGACAAGCAAAGAGAGTTGAAACAAAATGGTCTCTAAGGTCCTTTCCAACCCAAACTGTTTTATGATTCTACAATTCTATTTAAATACTGTATTACAGTGTGGGACAGACCCTGTCCTGGTGCAGCTCCACTTGTGAGCCTCAGCGAGGCAACAACAGCTCAGAAATGGGTGCCATCTGCAAATCAAGCTGGAATAGCATTTCCAGTATTATTAATAATAAAGATGTGCCATGAAGTGTGCCTCTCCATGGCATATCTGTCTGATGTGGTGCTCTTCTGAAGGTAAAAGAAAATTAGTGATTTTGGGGTTGCTTTGGTATTTTTTTTGAACAATATGGTTTTACAGGGTGAATCAAGAAAGTGAATAGCTAGAGCCATGAACAGCTCACATTCATAAAGGACAAGATTTCTGTCTCTAATTTGTACTGTCCAACTTCATTACCTGTTATCATACCTAATTACTCCACCTTATAGGGAAATACAGGCTAATTAATTACTCCACCTTATAGGGAAATACGGGCTAATTAGGGAGAATGTTATTCACCACATTTAAAACATTATGAAGCAAATGAAATATTACCAGGAGGCAAAAAGGTGATTTGTTTCCTTGTAGCATGCCTGTAAGTTACTTCAGAGAAGATAAAGGCTCTGTTTAATTACAACATGGAAGGTTTTGTTTAAATCATACATTGAATATTCTTACCACCTTGTTGGGACTGTGCACATTTGTCAGGCAGTTGCCTCATGCTCTTTCCAGCAAAGCATTAGTTTCAGGACCGCATACATGGTGAGAGATCTTTGTATTTATACTATTCGAGTTTTCTAAGCACTGTTATTTATTTTTTTTCAAGAGACAGTATCACTAAAAAGGAACTTATATTTTGAAGTGTATCTAGCCAATCACTGTGCAAATATTTTCAAGAGAAATCACTACATTTCACGAAGATGGGTATGAGTTTTGCCACAGATCAAAGTGAGAAAAAGGGGGAAAAAAGATAAATCATCAGAGATCCAAAAATACTTTTCATTTGGAGAAGGTATCAGGCCATTTCGATGGCACTGATAGAGTCTGTTCTCTGTCTCCATTACCCACTGAAGGCAGCCGGAGTAAGAAGCTGACTACACTAGATTATATTCCCTATAAGATGGTCACCAATATATATATATATGATCTTCAACCTCTATTGATTGACCAATTTCACAAGCAAAGACTGGTGAAATGAAGCTGAAATGAACATCATGCTTTAACTCATTGAACCCATCAGGCCTGAGTTAATCTCACTGCCCACTGTCTCTGATAGAATTCAATTGATCAATCATGTTTCGGTGATAGTACCATTTCAGTGGCTTATTGCTTCTTCGTTTCAAGCCTTGACCTGTTACATATACTTGGACCAGCTCAGCTCCTTCTGGAGATACAGAGATTCACATCTGCTGATGGCAGCACATTGTCCTGCCTCTGGGCTTGGGGATAAGTCTGGGGAGCGCTGCTGAATACTCCCACCTTTGCATTCTCTTTTTATGTGTATTTTACCAATTTTGCAGTCAGGATGGGTGTGAGGACATGCCCATGCCAAATTGTCCAAGCCCCTTGCCCTCTGGCCAGAGCTTGGACAAGTAGGGACAGTACCGGTTTGGTGGCCATCTGGCTCCAGCCCTTATGTGAGGAAGAAGCTGCACAGGCTGCCAGTATGTAGCAGACTGTCCTAGGGATGGTCCCTGCTGGGCACTGCCAGCACACCCACACACCCCGCAAGCACAGGGTGGGCCAGGAGTCACCATACTTACGGCTAGCACTGAATGGCAAGTGGTCTTCATTGATGTCTCACCTGCCATTTCAATGCATGGCCAGCCTGGGTGCATCCCATTTGCCCCCAGCCTGGTCCCCCTCTTGCCTTTTGCTCCTGCAGAGTCCCCTGGCACTTCTCGGAGCCAAGGGTCATTTATTTGGACTCCACTGCATCTTGGTCCCAGCTGCTCTAATGCAATCCAGCAGCAAAGGGGGGTCCCTGACTCTTGGCAGGCTGCCTTCACCCCATGCGCAGTATCATAGACCAGGCTGCATCTCCCTGGCTCCCCGAGGTGAGACCTCACCATGCACCACTCCCCTCCCAGCAGCACCTATCTGCACGCAGAGTATGTCTGGCCAGTCTCTGTACACCCAGTGCCAAATTTGCACTGGCTCTGAGGAATCAAAGAAGCAAGACTGAAGGGGCTGAAACCTTGTCACTGGCCTGTCAGTGCTACTCTTCCTAAAACTCTCAGCAGCACAGCAATTAGCACTTTTATCACCACCAGCCACCTCTGGACTTTCTTTGGGGAGTGAATGAGTTCCTCTCCACTGTGAGAACATTTGTCTCTGTTGTCAAGGACAGTGAGAGGTCCTCCCTGATGTATGAAGCCAGGCTGTATATCCACATGAGGGACAAGCTGAAGCTGTGCCAGTACACGCACAGGATGACATCCTGCAGCATTAATGCACATGCGGGGTGCAGCTCCATAGCAGCAAAGCCACACCACCAAGCTGGTTATGGGCATCACCAACAAAGTGGATTTTATTTAACAGAACAGATTTCCCGTAACATTACAACTCTCCTCCTCCTCCAGTTATTTTAATCCTGCAGTTGCCATATGGAAATTTTATTATATATCTCCTAGGAAAGCCCCACCATCTATCCCATCCCATGCACAATAAAGGCCAGGTGGGACCTTGCACCTCAGCAGCCTCAATGCATGAGAACCTGACATCCTATACATCTGAGCAAACATTTGTGCAAATAGTGCCACTGAGTGGAGGTGGACTGCTTGTGCAGCTGCCCAGGCTACAAGTAGGGTGGACTTTGCTCATGTCTCAAATCTTGCACATGCACCTGGGGGCTGGCAGTGCCCCGGGGCTAAAGGGCTACACAGAGGTCAGAGTATTCTGGGGCAGGG
Source organism: Acropternis orthonyx (assembly GCA_035583155.1). Classification (NCBI taxonomy): domain Eukaryota; kingdom Metazoa; phylum Chordata; class Aves; order Passeriformes; family Rhinocryptidae; genus Acropternis; species Acropternis orthonyx. Next base: position 7,726,895 of record JAWWEU010000091.1, read on the forward strand.
CTGGGCTTGCCCTGGCAGCTCCAGCGAGGGCTTCAGTGGTGAAGGGGATCCAGGTAGACTGTCTCCCACAGAGCTCTAGGGGTACAGGACAGCTGGTTGTGGGGGTTCTGGCACACAGGAGACAGCAATATGTGGAGCGGCATGGGCTGTTATGCTGACTGTCCCTAGCCTGGGAGCTGTCAGTTCAGCCTCTACACAGCACCCTCGTGGAGTCACAGTGATGCCCACGGGCACCAGG
>JAWWEU010000091.1:7737195-7751386 GCA_035583155.1 Acropternis orthonyx
CATACCACAGGAGCAGCATATATAGCCCTTGGCTTGCTCTGCTCATCAGCACCTCTCAAGTCCTGGTCTACTAGAAAGAGTCCTTGCCCATGACAAGGGGGTCACACTAGATGGCCTTTAAGGTCCCTTCCAACACAAACCATTCTATGATTCTAAGTCCTACTAAAGACATATTTTCCCTGGCTCTGCGTCTGTTTGCAAGATGTTGGAGGACCTCAGTGACAGGGCTGCACAATGTTTCTAAACAAATAAAGCTCTGGTGGCAGCTGCACATCCCTATTCAACCCATAACTCAGAAAGCAGTGGATGCAGTCTACAGACATTTTGTTGTGGCAGCACCCCACTACAGAGCTACAGGGACGCAGTTTTATGGAGTGCCCATGTGATCAGAAAGCCATCGCATTTCACTAATGTTAGTCCCTGATTTCCTATCAGTCCCTAATGCTGAAACAAGCCAGATCAGTGGCCAGCTGATAGGAGATTTTAACTGCATTTCCCTACAATACAAAGGCACCTCAGCTGAGGATCCTTGGTTTCTCATCTCCCCCGGTAATGTGGATCTGCAGCAGCAAAGTAAAACCAGTCCCCTGCTAAAGCCATAACCTTATAGGAATTACCATAGGTATATGTTGACTACAAATATCTCTTAGTAAAGTCGCAGATATAAAACTTTGGGAGACCCAACACTCCAGTCTGATAGTCATCTGCAGAAGAAAAAGCATTGGTTCGTTTCAGGAGACCAAGCGCTCTTCCCATCTCTGTCATCATGGGCACTGTCACATGGACAGTCGCTGGCTCACAAGCAAGAACCCCAAGAACAAAGAAGGAGTTGTGGAGCCACCTTCATGTACACTCCAGCCTCCACAACTGAGGCTCATGAAGAAAATGGAGATGGCAACGGCCATGGCTCTGAAACTGACTTCAAGCTCAAGCAAACTTGCTCAAGGATTACGGGTGGACTGCACTGGAGCAAGTGCTCCTGTCATAACAGGAGAGCAGGAGTGCACAGAAACACAGCTCAGACGAGCTGAGACAGACTACCCACAGGTACAGACAGAACAGAAAAGGTCTAGCTGAATATCTAACTGAATATCTGGTGCAGTGGAAGGTGTCTCTTCTCATGGCAGGGTGGACAAACTAAGGCCTTCAAGGCTCCTTCCCACACAAAGTATTCTATGATTCTATGAATATGAAATGGGCAAACAAGTTGAAACTTGTCTTCTTGTGAAGTTCAGTGAAATATTAGTGCAATATTTCACCTATGAGACACATATATATGCTAATGGAGCAGGTAGGGACACTTATCTCTAGATTTTCCCAAGTAGGTCTTCCTTTTCCATCTGTAAAGTTTGCTCAAGAAAAACAAGAATAAAAAGAGAGGTTTGACTATTTGCAGCACATATGAATGTCCCAAAGCTGGTGATTACAGATGATGGCTGTTGCTGCTCTGCATGGGCTGCTGGATGTCTGGGACCCCAGAGAGCCACTGGACAGGCACAGGCTGCCCATGCCTCAGGAGGTGCAGGGCATGCATGCAGCCTAAGCACTGAGGCTGATGACACATTACCATGTTCTGCTCACATTGGCTACACTTGAACCAGTGCACATACACTGAAAAATGTATCCTGTGTCCATCTACAGTTCCATGGTAGAGCAAAACCCACCCCAGGATTTGCGTTCCAGCGCAGCACTCAGTGAGTGCTGCCCTTTGTAAGCACTACAGCTCTCTCTGAGCTCTGTTGTATTCTCATCACTATGTCATGACAAATTTGCAAAGGGACTCTTCATGACTTCTGTCACATCCAAGAAATACAGACAGACTGCAGGTATGAGTTCAATGCTCCTTATGACTCAGCTATTCACACAACTAGCTAAATATCACACAAAGTGCAAAATGCAGTCACCATGTCTGGTGTAATTAAACCCAAATGGGACTATTCTGCCAGGAATAGGCAGGAAGGCCAAAAGCCAATCAATATTGCACAACTACCTCTGGCACTGAACAATCTTTGGTGCAAAGAGCACACACAAGGACAATGGTAGACAAAAACTGAACTGAAGAAAGCCTCTAGTCTCAGGACACCACCATTTTCCACGTCTCACTGATTTTGCACTGTCTGCTCATGAGGAACTTCCTGATCAGCAACAACAGCAATTACAGCTTAAAATATTAACTCCAGAGCTTCCCAAAGCATAAACAGAAAAAAGTGATTTTCCACCATCATTCAGGATTTCAGAAAGCTGTCATTTCAGCCAAGGAAACAATTCTGACTTTAAAATCCCAGTGAGCTTGAATCAAAGCTTGCACCATGACAGCTGCAAATTTCAGTTCCTACGTGATAATCCTGGTACTAGGGCTGCATTTTGTGCAGCCATTGTGAAGGCAGATGATCTGCTGTTACTTGCAGAACTGTTTACTGCTCCCCCAGGGGCAGGAACAGACTTGGAAGGAGGAGGGAGACCCCAACTGACTCACATCCCCAGCCACGTAACACCATCACCCTGGAGGTCACCCCAGCAGGCAGAGCAAGCATGGGACAAGGCAATGGGAAAGCCATTACCTCTTCTAGGGGCACAGGGGAAGACTAACACAGAAACACATGATACTTGCAGAGCTCCTGATACCACAAAGTTGCCAAATCATTTACTTAATGCCTTGGCAATGGACCTTTCATTTAGGAATAGCCTCTGCATCTTTCCAAGCACTGCCTGCGACTGGCCAAATCTCTCTTTGAGGGTAAACAAGACTGAGCCACTGCAGCTCCCTTAAGCTCCCCAAACACGTTTGAAGTACAAGCATTTGTTTTAACAGCACAGATGTATGCTGACAGACCCAAGAAACGCTGATGTACAAACAGGGGGGAAAAGGGAAATATCCAGCATTGCACATCATGACACAAAGCATGTGATCCTTCTCTCACAGAAACGCCTTGCCCAAGAGCATTGTGCGAAGGAAAGTCACAAAACTAATCCGATAGACCCATCAAAAAGACAAACTTTTCTTCATTTTGTTCTTCAGTCCTCTCAAAGATCTGTATCATCATTTAGAGGCAGACAACTAATTGTGGAAGCCTGTGAGTAGTATAATTTATCCATCCTAAAACAAAACTTTTATCACCTGTCTCTGTATAAACACATAGGTGATAGATGCGTTAGAGCCACATAGATACATACTCTGTGCAGGTATGTAGGTAAATACATTTTCTTCTCTCTAGATTCTACCAATTTCTCAATAAATCAGAATAATCTGGCTCATGACTTTTCTACCTTATTTCATATTAGCATTTATAACAAATATCCATCAAAATTGATAAGTCCTGCTTTTCCACAAAACTGCTCTTTTTTTCAAAAATACATTCCCATAGTATAGAATCTCAGCCAGACCTGGCACTGGTACTGTCAGGATGATCTGTCAAGTCACTTAACCCTAAACTGAATTTTAGCTAAACCTATATGAAGAGGTTGTTCCTTGAAAAGCATCCAGCACTCGACAGCTCCTGATGAGAACAGCTGGAGTTTATGGCAGGGCTGTAAGGAGCTGTGCAAATCTGGGCTTTTCATTAATATAGCTCTGGGAAAATCCCTGCTCTGCTGAAGACAGTGGCAAACCAACAAGGCTTCAAACCAGAGACAGAGGAGGGCTCTCTAGAAAATTGGGGCCCCGGGAACTGCATTAGGGGAAATGCGACAAACACGACTGACCTGTACACAAGACAGCTAGTAAACCTCTCTCTCAGAAAGGGCAGCTGCTCTGGCAGGGAGTTTTCCTGCACTGAGCTGCGAACAGGGTAGCATCACCGACAGCCAGAACAAAACCAGCCCATCCCTCCAAACCCTTCAGGCAGAAGGACATGGGGACATACTCCTCTGGGGACAGTTACCTGCCAGCCACTGCCACACACCCAGCCATGCCCATGTGCGCAGGGACCCCACAGAGATCATCGGCTGGCAGCAGTACCCCAGAGTGAGGGATGCAGTCAGTCCCAGGCATCCAGCATGCTTGCAGCTCAGGGTGTCACACAGAAGCTGGGAAGCACACTGACAGCTAAGAGCATTGAAAGCTCCACTGTCTAATAGAACTGAACAAGTTTGTCCCGTGAGGACTTCAGCCCATGGGCTCCATGACCCAGCTAGACAGAGCCTGGTCCTTCCCAGCCCAGAACACCATCCTGCATGACAGCACTCAGATGAACACATTGCCATCAAGGATCACAACAGCTCAGTCTGGATGCTGAAATGGCTTTTTGCTTCATTTGCATAAATTTAGACACTCAGAACTTTCTCAGAAGCCAAGACTACATCACTTTAATGCAACTGTAGCAGAAATTCGAGCTGGCCCATATTTATTCTTTTTTGCCTAGAATTTCATGAAGAATATTCTCTTTTTTTCTCAAAAGAGAAATCCTGTGCCTGCTGAGCTCCCCTGGTTAATGTCTGGGATGGCTGAATCAGCACCAATAAGCCGACAGATGGAAGGTGGTTCTTGGAAGACCCAAAGGTTTTATTCTTATACCTTGGGGCAGTCAAACTCCTCCTCCAGACATCTGCCACCATCCATGGGTGACACCATCGCTGTCAAACCAATACCATCCACGTGTGACACTGTTACTGCTGGTGTCAATACAACATCATTCACAGGTGATCTCATCATGGCTCATGTCAAACTCCCCTGACGTTCTGGGAAATTATATCCAAGGACTGAAAGAAGAGCTACTAATGAAATGTAAAAGAAAAAAAAAAGCCTCCACCAAGCCATAGATAGCATTGGATATACCACAGATGAAGCCATCACCACAATGTAATAGCGAAGTCCACCTCTAACTCCTTTTAAAAAGACAGTGTCAGTATCCATGAGCCTACTCTGCACCGTAACCCCAGAACAGAACCCTGAATGCAATGGACAGTCTGCGTCAGCAGGAGAAATTCAGATCAGTACCTGCTGACCCTGCAAAACCTCATTCCCTTCAAAAGCTTCATCTCATTACAGTCATATAGTCACTGGACTTCTCCCCTGAGGTAAAAACAACTCCAGTGAATTGAGTGCTGCTGAAGTGGGACTAGAAATCATTAAAGTAAGCTCCAGCACTTCCCTGGGACTCTGCAGGGGGTTTCTTTCTCTTTCAGCTCTGTGTGGACTTGGATGTCTCCACCTGTTTCACTCCATCCCCTGCATTACAGAGTTTGTTTTCTGATTTTTATGCATTTTCCCACTGCTTCTTTCCTGCCATCGCTGACTCAACAGAGGGGTCTTTGTCTTCATCCCAGGTGCTCCAGGTAGGCATCTCCCCAGCAGTGCAGTACCGCCAGGACGTACGTCCAGTCCTCTCCCCACTTACTTGGCAGTCACTCTGTGTGCCCCTTCCCACTCATCACTGCCTAGAGTGACACCTAAGCCCTTTGCCATCATAAACTTGAAGTTTCTATTGGCAGGTCATTTTTCTTCTCTCCATAACCTCCTGCTTTTTTCCCATCACAGTTGTTCTGCTTTTGGCTGCTTCCTTTGCAGTTCAGATCCCCAAAGGATTGGGTCCTTTGCATGCCACTTTCACAGTGCAGAAGACCCCAAGAAAGAGCCGAAGAGGACAGTATCAATCTCCATCTACCATCAGGCTCAGGTGCCTATCTGGAGTGAGCCAAGTTATAGGAACTTTTGTCAACACCAGACTTTGCCAGTGGTTAATTTCTGAACTCCATCATGTGCTGACTGCAACATGTGTTTTCCTCCTCCTTACCTGGAGTGTGGGCAGGTAGCATGAACACTTTTGTGGGCTCTTCACCTCCCCCACTCCCATGGCAGCACTGCAATCCCTCATTCAGCAAGTCCTCCCCAGTGGGGAGGCTCAAACTCAAGTCAAAAGTGCCTAATCCTACTCAGGAAACCACAAGGCATAAATCTGGAGTGGGTTGAGATTCCACCCCTCCCTTAGGAGGAGAGAGGGCTTTTACACCAGAGCAGAGGCTCATTAGAGATGTCCTGGGATAAACAGTACCTTGAGAGCACACGCAGAATGAGGACCCAGATGTTCTGCCAGCACTGACTGCCAGGAAGAGGGGCCTACAGGTGGCCAGAGAAGTCCCACATTCCAGGCCTCAGAGACCAAAGACTCTGGTATTATACAGAGTACCATCTTCATTAAGAAGGTATCTACAATGAGATCTACTTTGCATTTATGAAAATTTGGAAAGCCATAGCTGGAAAGCGGGGGTCCTGTGGCTGGCAGGGCTCTCCTTATAGTACTGGCCCCTCTGAGGAATCACAGGTTGGCACAGTAGCTCTCACTTCCCAGGGCATTCCTGTGCACAGAGCTCAGTGATGAGGTGGGAGTTCTATGCTATCACAGGCAGGACACTGGGATAAAGAGGGCAGAACCGGCAGATGTTTGTCTCCAGCATAATGAGACAGAGCAGAAGGATACCCCTGGGCACAACCCATCTGCCGCATGAACACACTGCAGACCACGACACAGACCTCAGACAGGGACAGAGCTGTAGACATCACACCTGATCACTCTCAGAAGAGCTGAGCAACAGCTGTGGTTCTGGTGTTCAATTTTTAAAGAAACAGAGCTAAGACAAAGGGGAAAATAATACTTTACAAGCCTTCCCAGCAGTCTCCTGGAGTAGATGCTCTGGAAGATACATTGTAACTTGATTATAAGAGGAGACGAGAGAAGGTGCTGGCAGCATCTACTCCACATTGGGCTCCCTTTGGAAGCCACCAACCTTCTGTGATGGAGCCTCTGAGACGTATGCCCACAACTCTGCGAACCTCTGCCTAGCTGTGAGTGAAGCTTTTTTCTTCTGTCCCTCTGGGAAAACATAATTGATGGGTCTGCTACGGAGGAAAGTCACAAGATGCAGAAACATTCTGTATTATCAATCCTCACTCATGTTTAGTTGTGTTTGCTTTGCTTTTCCACTTCTCTGTACCCAGACATGTTACTGACTCAGTAAGATCTTGTTCACCTTCATCACTGCCAAGCACTTCACTAGCTGATCTCAACAGTAGCCACGATGCTGGCACCATTGGAAACATCCCCAACAGCTTCAGTTTCTGCGAACGTTGGCGCTCCTTGGATACCCAGACATGCCTAACCCAGAGCACCCCTTCAAGAAAATGTGGTGACTGTAAAACAGGATGGTTCTATAAGAATTGGGCTGCACCCACACCCAGTTCCTTCTCATTTCCATTGGGGTTCCAGCCCCTTTTGGAGGCTTATCCTCTCAGACAGAAGGCTGTGACCCAAAGACCTGGAAATACAGCATGTTTGTGATTAAAGGCAAGGCATTTCTCAAAGAGTTTAGCTGAGGAAATCATCGCACCAGATGCTGACAGCAACATCGGATTATGGTTGGTGAGAATGGAAACAAAACAACTGGTACAAGTGGAGGTCTCCTGCCACACTGGTTTCAATTCCCCAAACTCCTCCACGGATGAGAAGATTCCGTAACACTGAATTTGAAATACAGTCTGTGCAGCTATTTGGTGCAGGTACTTAAATCTCACAAACCTCTTCTGCATCAAGAAAGGGAGGGTGCGGAGCTGACACTCACATCCTGTGCAGCACTTGTTGAGGGTGTCCTGCTCAATTTGGGCAGACAGGGCCACAGACACTTTGCTGTCAAGCACTCAAGGTTGCCTGTAGCCTTATGCTCTAACCAGTTGCATCTACACAAGGGGAACATACTGGCCAGCTAGTCTAGCACAGCCTGTGTCCCTGCAAGGAAACTCATTATCCAATTTACACCATGGCTACACCTGAGCTGAGAAGTGGCATTGACACCCCTCCATGCCAACCCCTACATTAGCAGACAACAGCTGAGAGGATGCCAGCTTGCACACTCTAAAATCAGGCAGGGTAGTGACAACCCTATTTTTCTCCAGAAGTTAGACTTTGATGATCCTTGTGAGTCCCTTCCAACTTGGGATATTCTAACCATAGCAGGATGGGCCGGATGACACTTGTGCCTATGCATTGACAGTCTCTATTTTAGCAGCATATAAATAGTGTTAGTAGATACAACAGGCATCCTGGACTTACAGAGCAACTACTGCATGCAAACAGATTTCAGGCTGGCTTGGCTGCTGCTCATGTTCACTCATTGCCCTTATTACCTGCCAGTATCAGAGATTTCTGCACATTTCTGTGTCAGAAGTTGAGGGCATGAGCATACTTCTGTGTTCTTGGACTGAGCTAAGCTGCTAAAGCATGTAAATGTCTAGGGGTGCAGAATCAGGGGGCTGGTAGAAGACTAGCAGTCAGGCATACACACACCAACATAACATGCAGCATTTGCTCCAAGCAGCATCACTGCCATGTGGGGAATGGTTTGCATTTTTCATAAAGCAAGGAGGAGCCACATGAATGGAAATCCTCCTGATTCGTTCAACTCCTGTTCATAAACGCACAAAACTGGCAACCAGTCCCATTTCTCTGTGATGGTACAGGAATGAGCCTCTTTCCCCAGCGTCGGGCAACCACAGCTGGAGCAGAACACAAGTGGCAGCTGCCTGCACCGAAGGCAGGACTCCTGTACAGATGTGCTCAGACAGAACAGCTCAAGCTCTCCACAGACCAACAAGCAGAGGGTTCTGCATGAAATGCAACAGCATTCCTTCACTCAGCATGTCCCCACAGCAGCCAGCATTGTCCCCACACACTGCCTTCACTCTGAAGAGGTGAACACTCTTGAAAAGGTTCAGCAGGCACAGTGTGTCTCTCAGAGAGTACAAGGTTGGGCTCTCAGGAAAGCAGGAGTCCTTTGGTGGAGGGATGCCGCTCTCCCACAGAGACAGCCTCCGCTCACAAGGAGATCCCAGGTGAGAGGCACGTCCCATGTCTCAGGCACACATGCTTGCTCCAGGTCCCTCTCACCTGGGGTTACACAAACACGACAGGCACATCATGCTTGGGCTTAAGCCCTTCTGACATCTGCACACCACTCCACAAGATGGAAACCAGAGCTAGCAAAGAGAGGAGTAAAGTGAGAAGGAGGTGTGGACTCTGCCTTATTGTGCACTGACCCTTCTTCCCCCATCATCCTCAGAGCATCCTCCAGAACAGTTAGAGCCCAGCAAACTCCTGCATCCACAAAACATGCCCTGTGCACCATCTCCAGCTCTGGTCTCCTGTGTGCCCACCCGGGAACCAAGCTTCCTTTTGCCCTCTTCTCAGTGCTTCACAAGGATTATTTGACCCCACTTCAGAAAGCTTTGACTTCCAGACAGGGGATGCTCAGCTCTACTCAAAATATGTACCCTGTTAGGCGTCCATTAAGAGATGACCACTGCCTACCTGACCAGCTGTGGGGCAGTGCAGTGTAACCAGTCCTGGCATGTCCACTGGCTGTGTGCACTAGACGTAGCATTCAGCTTGCTCTGACTCGGGATCTTGATGCCCTAAAACAGACCCCGTTCAGGGCAATCACTCTATGCATCCCTATCACCCATCTGCATCTCTACAGCCCTTCCCCAAGCCATGGGGCCATGCGAATGTGCAGCCACAGCACTTGAGGAGGCACTCTGCAGGCAGAACAGAGAGGCTGCTGCACAACCTTCTCCTCATGTCAGTCTCCAGTAGCATGTCCTTTAACCACAAGTGAAAGCAACCGATCCCCCATGAAGGCACATCTGCTCCAAGTCCATATTACAACAGGGGAAAAAATGACACCTTAGTTATATAAACCAATAAAGACTGTCTGATTTGGTTTGCCCCTGTTGCTACCCAGCAAGTTCCCCACTGGGTTAAAGACTGGTGACATATGCTAAAAAACTCTCAAGAGTGAGGAGAACAAAACTGGGTAATGAATCACACCAATTGCTCAACGTAGCTAGAAGCTGGATGAGCAAGTCCGTCTCACCTCACCCCCAGGCTGAGGGCAGCCAGAACAGCTGGTGGCTTCAGGAGACGTGCACAGGGAGGCAGAGCAGCAGGCATGCCACCTTAGAACAGCTACCAAGAAACAGCACTGCCACAGCAAAGGACACAATGCAAAGTGCTTGCTGCAGAGGAAGCCTCTCCAACGTCGACAAATGGTAAAGTTAACTCTGCCCCCGTGTGCATCTACATCATGATACAGGCCACAACTAGGTGACATGCTTCTCCTCTTCGTGTCAGAGGCACATATAACAGATACAACTCAGCTCTCTGTCACCTGCAACACAGAGCCTTGGGACACCTCCATGGGTACATCTACCTGTGCCCAGACAGAAGGGACCCTGTGCTGAGCAGGATGGGGAGGGGTTATGGATACCCCTGGGGATCCTCCCAACAGACAAAGATTTCGGAATAACTGACTATGTCTCTTCAAAGCCTCTTGTAGCCCAGAGCCTATTATAAAAGCAGTTGAAACAGCCTGCTGAGGACAGCATTACTGTCCAGCTTAGGAGCTCAAAAAACATGACTCATTCTGCCAGACTGATGGGGGTTGCTTAGATATCACGTACTCACTTCTAGATGTGAACTGGCAAAAGCTGGGGAGGTTCTCAGCCCTGCTTCTGGGTGCCACTTTTGCTTTTCAAGGAAGCACTTAATTCTTTTCTCTGCCATTAAACCAGAGTATTCTCACAGGCACCCAAAAACTAACACCTCAGGAGAGTGCTGTTACATAGGAGCCATGTGGTCTCAACACAGACGGCCTCTCTCCTGACCTGGCTGATAAAATACAAAATTTCCACCATACCTGCTTTAATGCATATATTTGACTATGCACTTGTGGCCTGGGTTTGGAAAAAATATCAAGTGTACAATCACAGAGTTAAGTAACAACAGCATATTCAGCAAGTACCTGAGCACAGGGAGATTTGTACTCCTGCCATTGGACTAATTCTCACATGGCTGAAACTGACCCCATCAACCTCTGGCAGTTTTTCCCCCAGATTCAGTAAATCTGGCTCTACTCACAGGCACATGGCCATGTCTGTGCACTTCAGGCACCATGCTGCTGGCAGGATTTTAGCTGGGTTTCCCCCAAGGTGAGGGGGGTTAATGCCACTACAGCTTCAGCACACCCACCCAACACCCTCTCCATCCCAGAGGGGTTGGGCAGTGGGGGGACAGTGGGGGCAGCGCAAGGATCCAGACCCATACTGGCTGCAGAGCGGTGCTGGACCCACTCCAACAGCAGGAGCTGAGGAACATGAGTGCTTCCCAGCAAGAGGCAGAATTCTGACCCATCAGGAAGGGCACCCAAATGCAGCTGCAGCATCCCCATTATGGCTCTGATGTCCGCTCCGCTACACGAATGTATCTGCAGCCATGGCCTTGGCTTCTGTCTCTAAGTTCTTAAAAAACTAAAGGAATGCTCCTCCTAGTCCACGTCTGATATGTCTCTCTCCAAAGCATTGTTTTCAGTAAGATGTAGAAAAAATGGGACCATAAACATTGTGGTGGATCTAAGAAGTATCAGTAATATTCAACCCCAACCAGACTGTGCTCACTTCCACCGTCCAAGACTGAAAAAAGCCCCTGGTGCGGAAGGATTTGAGAAAAGCAGCACGGCAGACAGCACTACAGCTAATATTCTGTCTCTTAGTGGGTATTTCCTATTTCAGATGGCCACAGAGTCAACACAATAGTGACTCTTCCCTTGTTGACTGGCAGAAGGGAAATGTTCCACAGCTGGGATGAGGGTCTGGTTCAAAACTGACAGAGCTTTCCAACACATCCAGACAAGCCCCTGCTCCTAAAAGAGGTCCTGCTTCAGGCCATCAGGGCACTCCAAAGGTCCCTGACTTGGCTGTGACCTTAGCAAAGTCCTGCTGAAACAGAACCAAACTGCACCACAGCCAACAGCAACAGGGAATGTCCACAGCTCCATCACATCACACATGCAGAGCATCCACCCCAGCCGCAGCCCACTCCTCTGGCTGCACATCAGTGCACACATCCCCAGAAAACAGCTCCTGCTACCTTCGTCCCGCTTGCGCTTGTTGTTCTCAGTGCCAGGGGAGGCAATTCCCAGGATCCCACTGATGGAGTAGGATGAGCCGGCAGAGTCAGTGGTGACAGAGGACACCTGGGTGACAGATCCTGTGGAGGCTGCAAGGTAAGGACAGGCAGTCAGTTGCAGGACAACACTGGCACCAGCCTACCCAGAAGCCACTGGCCCCCATGTCATGATGAAGGTGGGCTGGGGCTCTGTCAGCCAGCATGGCCCCTTCAGCTCAGGAAGGACCCTCACAAAGCCCAACCACACCCAGTCCAACACAGCAGCATACCACAGCAGCCTAGCGCAGGGGTGGAAGCAGAGGTATGGTCAGCCCTCATCCCTATCACAAGGAGCTGGGCATGCACTGTGGGATGCGAGATGCTTTTCCTTTAGCAGTGAGATATCCCATCCCTCTCAAGGTTTGCTGGGAACACTCACTGTTTGCGGCAGCAGAGGTCACCCAGTGACACAGAAGGCTGCGTCACCAGCAAGATGAACAGAGTTTTCTGCAAACACAGCCATGCAGGATAGGAGCTGCCACAAAAAAAAGGGTCCCAGGACAGGAACCTCCTGGGAGCACAGCAACCTGCACTTGCTGTGCTAGGTGTGCTGCCTGCATCCTGCTGGACCATGACATCAGTCTTTGGCCACTGGAGAACCTACACAGCTGCGGTTGCCCACAGATGGACAGCAGAACGGCCCTGAGGTTCCCCAAAATACTAACTAAATCAACTTTGTTTTGGCAGAACCCTCAGGAAAGGGTACTGATTTTGTCCAGCAAGGTGGGTGGGTCACTAGTCACAGGGGACATCAGTCTAGAAGTGCTGGACCACTCTGCAAACACTGTCCACATGATGCTGTGGGAGTCCAAGGTTGAAAGGAAGAAGGCAGATGAGGGAGCACCACCATCATCTCCGTCAGCTCACAGGTTGAGCCTGCCCTGCCACATCCCTGCATCCTAAAAGTCGCTGTGCAGACCAGAAGGACAGGGTGGGGAGATACACTGCACCCTTGCCAAGTGTACGGTACCAAGCACTTCACCATACCACAGGTAATAGCATAAAGACAGAGAGGAGTAAGGGCCCTCGTCCCACCTCCTGCAAAGGCTGACCTGTGTCCCAGTGGGTATCATGGAACAATGACAAAAAGAGAGCAGACCTGGGCCCTGACTGAGCCCCTCCGTCCTGCTGCATCACAGCACAGAAGCATCCACCACTTACAGGAAGACACTATCAGCCAGGGGAAGGGCTAAGAGTGCCTAAGCAGCCTGAGGATCTACCTGTACCAGCATCACCTGCCTCAAAGGCACAGCACCACTACTCTGCAGCTGAATTAAAAGTTTCAGAAAGTTTTGCTACCTCTTCACTCAAGACTGCAAGTGCACAAAGAATTATAGAAGGGATGGCTGATAGATGAAAAAAACACATTCAAAACTACTTACTGACTAATGATGCAGAAAATGTTATGAATAAGTATCCCTTTCTTGATTTATTACTTTAATTATCTGACATTCTATAGACCCCCATTAGTGGGGGTTTTTTGGTTTAGATTTCAATTTTCTGTCTCATGGTGAAAGCTATTTATCATAATAATCAGTAAAATTCAAAACCTTTTAGCAGTATTTATAAAATTCATTTACTATGTTCAGCCCTTGGAGAATGACAAAGAAGGCGCATTAACACGTATGCTGAAGTGTTTTATGCAGAATTATCTGTCCATAAGAAAGATTAAAAGTTCTCTAGAATATTTGTAATCCATTATGCCTTTTTTTTTAATACATTTTTTTTTAAAAAGTTTTCCTTACCTATGCTGTGACTGGAAGCTGGGACCTGCTGATTGGGTGGCTGCTGCACCTTCGTCCGTATGATCCTGTGAGTAGTGGAAAAGAAACAAGTACTTAGCATTAAGCACACAGTTGCAGGGGGCATCAGACATTCTTTTTTCAGTGCAGGACACCTATATCAATACAAAAATCCGTTCGTGCCTATGTTCCTCTCATTATTTCCCAAAAGATCAAAGTTTGGACTCAGGACTACATTTGTGCCCCTGCCATTAGGGACATTAGAGTGACATTTCACACAACCACAGAATGGTTTAGGATGGTAGGGACTTCAGGTTGGAAGGGACCACAATGGGTCATCCAGTCCAACCTCCCTGCTCAAGCAGGGAATCCCAGAGCACATTGTAGAGGATTGCATCTAGATGGTTCAGATCTAGGATGCTTCAGAGTTTGATGCGTTGGTGTCTTTGAGAACTCATT
>JAWWEU010000091.1:7780101-7801674 GCA_035583155.1 Acropternis orthonyx
GTTCGTCCGTCCGTCCGTCCGTCCCGGCCTCGGCAACCACCTCCGGCACCCCTACTGAGGGAGCGAGCGAGCGAGCGAGCGAGCGGGCCCTGGCGCTAGGTGAGTCCCGGCACCCGGCAGGGGTTACCGTCACGCCGGCCCCTGCACCGCCCGGCCCGGCCCGACCCGGCACGGCCGGGCCCCCTGCCTGCCCTGGCGGCTCCCACTCCCCGAGGCCCCTGGCCCTCCCGCCCCTCGGCGCCCTCAGTCTTGGCCCTCCCCGCCGGCCCGGCCCGGTGTCCGTGCGTGTCCGGCTGCGGCGTGTCCCGGTCCCTCCGCCGGCCCCGGGAAAGAGCCCCCGTTCCCAGCGGCCCCGGAGCCCCGGCGGAGGGAACGGGGCCTGCTCGGCACGGCATGTGCTCGGGTCCCGCCCCGCACCCCCCGGGCCGCTCCCGGTGCTTCCCCCTGAATCTCTGCGTTTTTTCCTCAGGGTCTCCATGCCTGGTTTGGCCCTCTCACCAGACTAACCCCAGCCTGGGGATCCAAGGAAAAGCAAATCTCTGTTACTCTTAAGCACAATTCAGAAAATGGCTGAAGGGAGAAAAATCTGAAAGGCTCGAAGTAAATTTGGAATGGTTTGTTGTTTTTCAGCCTTTGGGTATGGAAGAGATATTCATGTTGTCTCTTGAAAGTACAGCTTTCACTAGAAAAGCTCTGACCTCTGTTCTAAAGCTTTTCCTCTCTCTTTGTGCTGCTTTTAAAGAAAGTCCGAAACAGTTGCATCTCCTCAAATACATGATAAATTCGCACAAGGATGGGGTTTGTGTATCAGGGTTTAGCCAAAAATCGCCATTAGATTATGAAAAACGAGGGCAGGGGCTGCCCCCAGCCTACTTCCTGACGCTTCTCCCTGTTCCACTGTGAGGGTTTTCTGCTCCAGATGGGGCGGCCACAGGTGACTCATGGCTGCACGTCTCACCTGCGGCAGCAGGTGAGGGTGCTGCCTTCCTTGTCTCCTCTAAGAGCAGCACAGTTGTCCCTGGGAGATACGGTCAGGTCCAAGTCACATTGTGTACAGAAACAGAACAGGGGAAGAACAGCAGTCTCCTGACAATAAAAAGCAGTCTCCTGATAATAAGCATATCTTTGAGTAGTTTGTTTTTTTAAATTAAATTTAAGTTTTACATTTTTCTACATTCCTAGGGTACCAAGAAGAGCAAAGATGTGATTTTCATTTCAATCGTGTGCTTCATAACAATCATTTTCTCATGAAATCCAGGCAATTGAGGGTGCAAAAGCAGTTACAGCAGCTTAAATAAAAAATTTCAATCACCCGCCCTGGAATGTTTAAAATCTTTATGAGTTTCATGCTGGCTCTGCCCCTGCAGTGTCTCAGAAGTCTGAAGCACCAGACGGTTTGTGTACCACAGATATGATTAAATTTAAAGCTGGCAAAAAGTCTGGCTCCTGCCATTCTGTTGTCTGACCCTCTGTTCTGATAGATACTGTCGTAATTTCTCGTTGAAAGATCTCTCTCTTAACAGCTTGGCTATACAGTTGTGTTTTGTCTTTGCCTCCCAAGGCAGAAGAGACATGTTTGCTGCTCTGTTTGCAACACAGCCTTTATCATGAAATGTTAGGTTTGACTGCAGAGATCAAGCAGAGAATGAAAGAAATAAGGAAATATTTGGAATTTACCGATGATTTATAATGGATACAATGCACTTGCCTGAAAAGTCACATGCAAATGATGAAAAAGTAATCTTTGTATTTCAGTGTTTTTTTGAGATTTTTAAGAAATCTAAGTATTTGACGTTAAGTACAATGAGCTCTGGAAGGTGTTAGAAGCTGAGAAAGTAAGAGCAGCAGAAGTGCTGCAGTTAAGCAGAGGAAACGAGAGATTGACAGGGAGAGTTGACGTGTGTGAACAGGAATGACATGGGAAGGACTGCCTGGGCATCCTGCTGCAAAGCCTTTCCGTGTGAGGGACACCTGAGTGTCCAAACCGCCTTTGGGATTTTGGCCGAAGGAGTCACTGCCCACTTGCAGCTGGAAAACTGCCATGGATGTTCTGAATAACCTGTTTCTGCTGTTCCTCCCTGCCTGAAGTCACCCGTGGCAGGTGGCGTCTCCCTTCTGACTGCCTGGTGCTACTGCCAGCTCCTGTCATCCTGCCATCAAGTGCGAGACATTGGGTTTTTAATGGGCCAGAGGAAAAGTGCTGGCAAGCAGGGTTTGAAAAAGATCCCTGCTATTGCCAACTGCAGCCATCAGCAGTTTTGTTTGGAAATGGTTAAAAGGAATTCAAAGGTTTCTGATTTTTAACATCAGTAGCCCTTTACCTGAGCTGTCCTTACTTTGGGGCTACCAGAGAGGCAGTCAGGTGCTTTTGAGGAAGGTTGTGCTCTGGGTTCAGGTAGGAGTGGGATTCCTCTTGATGAAGGCATGGGGTTCTCCCATGGGCAGAGGTTTGAAGTTGGGTTTTTTTTTTTTAAAAGTAAGGCAGTTTAGTTCCAAAGTCGGGTGTGTCAGTGTATTATTGCTCTCATTGCAGCCTATCTCACCTATCAAGTCTGGTGGCCTGTGCAGGACTAATATTTTTATGTGATTTTCACACTCAGACGTGAGGGGTGTCTTTGTGATAGTCCAGCTGGTAGCAAGATAGTTGTGGCACTTAGGAACATGGTTCAGTGGTGAATATTGCTGGGGGAATAGTGGAACTCAATGACCTTAGGGGTCTTTTCCAACGAAAATATTTCTATGGAGGGAATGATTGCCCATAGTCTTTCACTGGCCAAGGGAAATCTAAGTTCCAGTCACGTCTTTCTCTGAACATCAGTATGAAGACAGTGAGAGACTGTTTCACCTTGACAATCTGAAAAACAGCAAAACTGTAGAGCTACTCTTTCCTTTCCCAGAGGCCATATTTGTGCCTTCTTTGGTGCCAGATCCCTGACATGGCCATTTCTCAGCCCTAAAGAGGTGGGTTGTGGCTGCAGCCTGAATGTGAGAATGGTGAGCAGCAGAACTGAGCATTTTCATACCATGCTGCAATGCTGACATTGGGTGTTTCTTGTTTCCCAGTGGTCTGCCATACATGCTGAGCAAGAGGAAGAACCTTTCATCATCCCAGTCACGTGTGGACCTGAGAGTAGGAGAGGGAGGAGCCATTGTTCCACCTGAGCTTCTGGGGAGGATAGATCAAAGTAAGTGTAGTGCTTGCTGCCTGTCTGTGCTGTAAAGTGTCTGTGAGTCAGCTCCTTGGGCACTCCAGAGCCATCAATCTGGTCCAGCTGCCTACTTTCAGCAGTTGTCACTACTTACTGTGTGTGATTTTATCTACTGAGTGATAGGAGAGAAGGAGGGAGTGCTTGGATTCCACTGGCTTTTCAAATATCACTAAAATTGCAGCATGCTTCATGGGAACTGATTAATTTGCTAAATTACTGAAGGTGTCTTTCTCATATTCCATAACCACAGGTTAATTTTATGAATGTGCTAGATTGGAGCTTTATTCTTACCCCATGGATGGGAACAGGCTGTGACCTGTTTGAAAGGGTGACCCTATGTGAAATTGAGAAAAATGTTGAAGTTTGCAGGCTTCATTTGGGATGTCAGATTCTTTTCTGACCAGTGTTTTATTTTTTCTTCCTATCTACAGCCTCCAAAGCTAAGTAGTGCTATATAATAGGTTTATTGTGTCTATTACCACCCTATTCTTTCAAATTTTATTTAGCATCATAGGTGTCATATTTACCTAGGAACCTGGGTGAGAGAGGCACAGCCTTCACCGTAAGAGCCTTTCAGTTCTTTAAATACCATCCTCACATAAATTACTTCTGTACAAAGCTCACAAATCTGAATTTTTGTACACGCATATGAGTATGTGAATTTAAACAGTGCCATGGAACTTTCTTCCACAGCTGAAAAACTGAACTCTGTCTTACAGTTTTGATGTCTAAAAAAAGCTTGTCTTCCTTGGGAGTAACTGTAACACAAAAACACAGACAGAGTTTTCAGTGGAAGTGTGTCCTTTCCTCTGCTTCATGCGTTCTGTGGTCATGTACCTGAAGTAATATATTCTCTGAATGACGCAGAATGACTTTAGAATGTCCATGTATTACCTATCTTAACAGGAAGAAGGTAGTGAGCTCTGGACACACTCACCCTTGGACTGGGATTACAGGATAGCTGAGGTAGGAAGAAGCCTCTGGCCATTTCAGCCCCCTCACTCAAAGCAGCGCGACCTGGAGCAGTTTTCTCAGGATTATGTCCTGCTGAAGTCTGAACATCCTTGAGGATGGAGGCTCTGCAGCTTTTCTGGGCAATATAGTTAAGTTAAAGTGAAATTCCCTGTATTTTCTTGTTTTGTGTCTGTTACCTTTCATCTTGTTGCTGGATGCTCTTGGGAGAGCTTGGTTCTGTCATGTTTCCTTGCTCCACTCTAGGTGTTTATGATCATTGATAGATCCCTCTGAGCCTCCCCTTCCTGAGGAGGAGCAGTCCCAGGTCTCCCAGCGTGGCCTTCTACAAGAGATGCTCGTTTTAGTGGCCTTTGGTCACACTTGCTGCAGTACATCAATCTTTTCCAGTGTCAGAGAGCCTGTGCTGTACACAGCATGCCAGGTGTGGCCCTGTGAGCAGGGGAATGACCTTCTGTGGGAGCACAGAGCACATTAAATGCCACATGGAGAAGCCAAACTAGTTGAGCTGAAGTATTAATTATTGTTAAAGCAAATGCACTCTGAAGTAGCATTTGCTGTTGTAGATTTGAGCAGGGATTGCTCTTAAATCTGCTCAGTTTGGTGTTCTCTGCGCAGAGCTCTGTGACTCACCTGAGCAATTCCAGGTAGACCAGAGGCATCTTTAAAGGACTGTTGTAGGCACATGGTCATTCTGATAGAACCTTTTGTCTTTTTGTAGACACAGACTCTTCACTTTCTAGAATGTTCACCGGGTATGATGATGCTGAGGATACTGAAGCATACGAAGATGAACTTTATCATGAGGAGTCGTCCAGTGAGCAGAGTGTTGATAGTGAGGTGGAGTTTCATCTCTATAGCCAAATCCACTATTCCCAGAATCTTGGAGAAATCAGCACTCTGGGAATCAATGAAGAAGCTAATGTTGCAGAAGTCCTGGGTCATAGTTCAGGTCTGACTGAGAAACAGGATGAAGATGAGAAACAGGATGAAGAATTCACAGACAGTGGTGCTCAACTTTCAGACGACCCTGAGATCATTGTCCTGTCCGATACAGCAGATGAAGTCAGCATCTACAAAAGCAAAGCAAAGAGGTTTAGAAGCTTTTCAGCACAAGATAAGACACACATCCACCTGGTATCTTCCACACCAAGTCACACCAAAGCTGCTGGATGTGATGCCCTTTTTCCCACTAGTTCAGGCGCAGGCATGTCAAGGCAGAGGGAAAACACTAGTGGGATGCCTAGCCTAATTAATTCTGCTGAAGCTGAGGCAATGCATGACATGCTGGTAGTAGATGACAGCTCGGAGGAGGAGACCTTGGTCTCTGACACTGATAACGTCGAGAGTTGGATGCTTTTGGGAGCTGGTGCAGATGACAGGGATGGAGACATCATTTTGAACCTCGAGGGCTGTGCCACTCCTGCCAGCAAAGGTTAGTGGTTTTTTTGGCTTGTTCTTCTGTGTGGGGTACAATTTCTCTGCAACGACATTGATGTCAGCGCTTGAAAGAGAAAGCAAACTTGAGTGCATGATGATGGATGCAAAGCTGTAGTGAACGAAATGGCTGTTATTAGTACCATTTCAATACCTTTATTTCAGCAGCATGACATATGGAAGGAAAGACAGCATTTTTGCTGGTGGAAATTTAGAAGTAATATCAGAGTGGTTTGTATTGTGAACTTGCCAACTTTCCTGTGTATTTTGTGTTCCTAGGAGCATATAAAAAGTTCTTGTGTGTGAGACGAGAGACAGTACAACTCAGGACAGGGCTGAGCTGTAACAGGAGGGGGCAGAGGGAAACCTGAGTGTTTCCCCTGCCTGAATTCAGCAGGTAACTGCCCCTTCAGGAGTGTGATAGTTTGGGCTTTTGATGTGAAATTGACTATAACTTCTTGTGGATTCTAAGCTGAATAATTCAGAGATCCCTCCTCAACCACTAAGGCTAGCCTCTAACATTTCGGTGTTTTACAAAATATTATTCCACGTTATGGTGAAGAAAGTCAGTAAACGTGGTGGTCAGTGCAACAGAGTGTAGATGTTGTGTTTGTAATAACCATGCAGTGTAATACACACCATGTCACTAGCAACTGAAAACTCTGTTAGATGATCAACTAGCAATTTTTCTTGCCCACTGGTTTCCTGGAGCACAAAGATCATTCCTGGGAACAGCGTCCCCTGCCAGGCTGAGAGAAACCATGACCCGAACAAAAGCTGGAGAAAGAAAGAAAAAAAAAAATTTTGTTTATAAAGTAAAGTAGACAATACTTTTTAAAACGTTTAAAAAAAAGAAGTATGCCATAATTTTACTTAGCGCACATGTAAATGAGGCAGTTTTGGGTGAAATGAATGTTCCGTGGTGCTGACACCAGTGGAGTTTTTTATTGGGGTGTCTGTAAACAGTGCTACTGTTCACGTACTGCAGCTGAGCTCTTTGAGAGGGGAGAGCTGAGGAATGGTCTTTGCCTTCTTTTCTGGTGAAACGTGTTTCAGGCCTGTAAATGTTTGATAACCTTCTGCTGGAGCTGTGTGTGTTTTTGCATTGCTAAGCACAGTCTGTATTTAAGCAGACTGCTGTGCAGAGCATTCAGTCACCATGCCAGAACCCCTCACAGCCACACTTTGCTTAAAATTTATGTAGTTTTTTTCCTCCCTGTAAGTCTTTTAAAATGTAGTTTCTAAGAAATTCCTCGCAGGTGTGCCAGTGCTTACTGAGGGGAGGCTGTTAAAACTCAACACAGGATGTTGGTACCAGGGGGCCATTTTGCTAACTTAGGACATGTTTTTGTGACAAACCTTGTAATGTTTCTGATTCATAGATGGATGTTGGCAATAAGCAAGCCACATCCAGAGCAGACAACAGGAGCAGGATTTCCCCACACTGTATGAACAGGTCACACTATTCAGTACCAAAATTGTTTCACTGAGTGTGGGCAATGTTTTGACATGTTCGAGTGCGAATTCAAAGGCAGCCACACGAAACTCATAAATGCACCTGCTCTCCTCCTACTCTTTTTTTTCATTCTCAACACTAGGCCGGAAGCCTCTGCAAATCCCTCCAGATTCTGGTGGGTAGGATTCAGGTAACTTCAGTCCGCAGAAGTTTGGTTCAATTGCTTCTTTTCTAATGCATATAGTAGTGGGAATGCAAAGATGTAGGCTTAGAATAAATTGCATGGTAGATATGGGTGTGTAATGGAAAGCCAAAAGAGCATTAAAATAGCTGTAGGGAAGAAAAGCCATAAATCTTCCAAATGTACAGTAACCCTAACTTTTTTATTGAGTTTGTGCAGCACTGTAACTCTCATTCTATAGACTGTAATATAGACTAAAATATATAGTATGGGTTATAATATATAATACAGACTATATTCTAAAGCTGGTCTAGTAAAAGACGCCCCTGCCAATGACAGGGGCTTGGAATGAGGTGATCTTCAAGGTCCCTTCCAAACCAAACCATTCTGGGATTCTGTGATTCTATAAATTGCTGATACACGAACTTAAAAAATATAAGTTCAAAGAAATGCATTGAAAAAATATGTGTGTTGGCAAATTGTCCTCTCAAATATATTCTCTGCTAATTCATTTAAATTGTTTTGAGTCACGCACAGTTTTGTTTTCAAGGTTTCTAAATAATGAGATCAGGTATTTTGGTGATGACATAGCATGTAAATTACTACTTTAGGGTCTGTGGTGTTACCAGGGATGGTCATAAGCATATAGGGACTGGTGAGGCCTTGCCTTTCGCTTCTCCTCCAAAACCGTCTGTGACTGTACGTGGGACAGACCTCCAATGACAGTGTCATGGTGAGTCCAGTGTCCAGTTTGCTTCCCATGAAAAGGGAACCAAAACATGAACAGTTCTCTGACCATGAAAGCAGCTGGCTGTGTCAGTCATTTGATGAATCTGTTTTCATGTCTGAGTTCCTGAACAGAGATGCTGAACTTCCACTGGAGTATGAAACAACTCTTCAAAGAAAGGAATTGAGTATACCTCCTTATTCTGTCCACTTCTCTACTCTCTACTTGCCTGACCTGCACTTGTCTTAACAACCTTATTATTTTTAGTATTTGCTGCATACAAATAATGCTGTCTCGATGTCTCCAGTACACAGAGAGTCTTCCTCATGCAGCCTTCCAACTCCAGTCACCAGTGTCTGCTGTGATAGAAAGAGTTGCCCCTTTGCCAAGGGACTTGAGCTCTGGGCCTTGATGGCAGATCAAGGTTCATTCTTTGGTCCTCAGCTGCCATCCAGCAGGTTACAGCCAGTTCATGAGCAGCAATGTTCCATACACAAATGGGAGCCTTCCCTCACCTCTCTGCCCTGCTTCCCTATCACTTTAGGTGTCTACCATGTTTTATTTTTGCTTGTCTAATACCACACTAAGCCACAGTGTATTTGTGCCTGTATTTCTGTAAAATACCTGGTTTCTCTGCCAAAAGGCAGTGGCCAGGTACCTGTTTGTTTCCACCTGGCTGCTGGTGGGCTTCCTGGTGTGGCGTTCAGAAAAGTGCGGGATGATGCTGCTGGTTGCTCTGCCTAAAGAATCCTACCTGCTCCATGTGGTGTTTCAGAAATGGATAGTTCAGCAAACCTAGATCTTTGGTGTGATTAACGACTTTTTTTTTTGAATTTAAGAGTCCAGAATAAAAGTGTGCAAAGAAAATCATTACAAACTGTGCCATGCACTAAATGCAGATAATTCATGTTCCCTGTCTGAGAGTTTCCAGGTCTTTAGAGGAGGGTTCTTCCCCCTGCTGTTTCCTTCCACTTTGCAGTAAGAGTTTATACGATAAGTACATTAATCTCCTGTAGCTGGGAGTCTTTCATCCATTTCTTCATTAAAACTTTCCTTTTAACATGTTTCTTTCCCCACAAATAGCAGCAATCCTAATATCTGCCTTTTTTTTTTTTTTTTTTTTTAAAAGACAGTTTTCAGAGCTGCAACCTTGAGGTCCGGCCACTAAGGGGTACAAAAAGCAATTTATCTTCTCCCTGTTTTATCCTTTGCCCACTTGGCCCCTTCCTCAGAGACCACGGGTGTGTGTGATCACATTCTGGGCTTGGCAGATTTGTGGTGTGTGGCTGTTTTTGAATCCAAAGTACACCTGTAAAACAAAGAAAGAGAGAAAAGAAGTGTGTTTGAACGTTTAGTGAACAAAACCACAAAAACATGCCTAAAATGAAAAAAAAAAAATAATAATAATTTGAAAACATTTTATTTCTGCCTCTTCCCTAAAAAATCATGTAGGAAGGAGTTTTCTGTTCAGCAGCAGTAACCACAACTGCTAGACTCAGAACAAAAATAGCAGTCTCTGATAAATTTGGCTTATTGTCCTATTTCTGTCAAAAGGGAAATGCCCTTTTTGAACTATCAGTGTTTTTAGTGACTTCTTCTAGATGTATAGCTTAATTTTATCTTAACTCTGCATGACACTGCAGAAACTATTCAAAAATCTGACCACATCTATATTTCTTTTCTCTCTGTGCTGTTATTCAGATCCCTCAGTGTATTTTTAAAGGGTGAAAAGATGTAAACTTACTTCTAAAATGACAACAAAGTACAGTGAACTGTGCTTTTCTTCTTTAACTTTCCCCTGACAGCTGATTTTGAATGTGACCTTTACACGGTACAGTATATTTTTGTTCTGGAGTCTTGTGATTTGTAACAACAACTTACTTTTTCCTACAAAAATGTCTACAAGAAATTTTTCACAGGCCACAGAAGAGCTCTGTGAAGAGCCATACTTCCATCTGCTTGTTGAATACCTCAGTTGTCGATTTGCTGAATTTAGTTTCAGCCAAAGTTGCTTCCAGTAGTAAATCAAAATATTTTTGTTATTAGTATTTAATGGTGTTTCCCGCATTTCCTAAAAGCAGTAGGACTTTCTGGTGTGGTCCATGTACCAGTTTCAGTGTCACCAAAGCCCAAAAAGCAGGGTTTTATGCCCTGGCAGCTTTGTGGTGTCTTGGCTGGCTGTCACGGGCTGCTGTTCCAGAGGCCACACGCAGTGGCTCTGGTCATGTTCTGGCCTGAGGGGTGGCCTCTGGCCCCTGTGAAGCTGCCTGGAGCATGGCATTGTCTCTAGGGGGGCGCAGTATGGGCACCAGGCAGCCCCAGGAGCCAGCTGATGGAAAAGCACACAGGAAAGATGTGTCAGTCTGAAATCAGTGGGTTTTCGGAAGCAATTTGTGCTGAAACCCGTGTTTGCATGGGCTGGTCAGCCATGCACATGGGAGCATGCCATCCATCACCTTGGTGAGGCTGGGGACAGAAGGGTTTCCAGAGGAGGGTCTAAGCTGGTGGTCCTTGGTGTCCTGCCCAGGTTGTGCCCATTCCACACCAGCACAGAGCTCCTGCTCTTGTCTCCCCTCCCCAGCACAACCTCGTCCATGAGGCTTGGCTCTCAGAGGGATGGATGGAATGGTGCCAGGTCACACTGCTGCATGTGAAGCAGAGTCCAGTTTTTGTGTGTGTGTTTGTATGCACTGCTGAATCCCTTTATGGACTTGTTCCCCCCACAGCTGTGCCCTACTGAGCCCTGTATTTTGCGGGGTTTTCCTGTGATTCTGGGGGGTTTTCTTCTCACTTGTGTTTGCTGGAACCCTGCCGTCATGGAAATGTGGTAGGAGTGGTTTGTGCATGAGTTCCTGCAGCAGAACACACCCCGGAGCAGGAATCAGCAGTGGGAATCCACCTACCCCTTGGAAGATACAGCACATGCATATGGATATTTTGATTAAAGAAAAAATCTTAATCTTCTTCACCATGTAAGTGTGGATACGCTCAAATCTCTTGATTATTTAAGAAAAAAATTAATAAAACTAATAAAGTTCCTTTGCAAATCTGAAGAGATCAAGGCTGAGCCCACCTGCAACCTGAGCAGCCCCTTGTATCCATGCAGATTCTGTCACTATTGTGGACCTGAGCTCTCATTTAAATTACTCCTGACTTGGGATTCCTGACTGTGTTTTCCACAAGAGTGCCCATGCTTACATGGTCATATATGCTGTGTGACTTTTTTCTTTTTTTTTCCTTTTCTTTCTTTTTTTTTGTTCTGTTGATTGTTAGAAGGGGATTTTTTTCCCCTCCGCGTCTGTTATCAGTTTGATCTTTCTTCCTTGTCCCTGTTTCCTTGGGTTTCTTACAGGTGGTGGCAAACTCTCACACTGCAATCAATTTTTTGAACACTAATGGAAAATTGATTTAATCATTCCTGAGGAGAAGTTCAAGGTGTTTAAGCAATTAAAAAATGCAGTAGAGAGCATCCTGGAGATAAAGGTCTTGGGGGTTTAAAAAGGGGAAAAGGGAAGTCTGAGGTAAGCTGCCAGGTGTAGTTTTGTATTGGGGGGAACAGAATTGACCCCGTGGCACCACCACAGTGACACTGATCCCATGGCAGGTGTGTGTGGCCACTCATGTTAAATCTGGAGGAGATGCAGAAGTAGCTCCTCAGGCTGCTGCAGTGCCTGTGCAGCTACACACACGTCTGTGACACAGGCTGACAAGCCCTGGGGTGATGGCAGTGGTGGTCTTTGTACTCTGTTAATGTATATGATTGGTATTTCCTATGTTTGTAACTGTTGAGTGCTGTGTACCTTCTGTGACTGTATCTCATGTGGAATGACCTTCCTCCAGGGCCTTTTTCCAGGGGGGAATTGTGGTTGCAGGGAAGAGGCTGGTGCGTATGGGTGCACGTCCCATGTGTGGGTCACACCCCTGCTCTTTTGCTGAGGTTTGTCAGTGTTTCCCACCAGCATGGAAGTTTTTCTGTCTGTGGAATTTAGCTTTAAGCCATTTCCTTTCACGTGGAAATTTTTAGCAGTGGGATAGTTTCCCACCTGCCAGGCTCAGCTTCTTGCTCTCCATGGTGGTGTTGGACTGTTTTTCCTCTAAAGCTTTTGCTCATGTCTGATTTCACACTCTGTGTGACAGTCCCAGCTATCTAGAATATGTCTTTAGAGACAATGACATTGTTAGCAGTGAGGAAAGAAGAAACTAAAAACTCTTATCTGTCCATTCCTGGACTTCTTGTGGTGGATGTGTGATGTGTGCCTCACCTTAGCGAGACTAATGTGTCTCCCATGTGCACCATCTGAGAACCATGTGCACAGAACCAGCCACCAAGGTGTGTTCTGTCACTGATTTGGTGTGTTGTCACCACTTTGGTGTGAGTTCTGTGCATTGCTTTGCTGCCTTTTCACAGCTTCAGGTGTGACACATTATGGTTGTTTTTCCTTTGTTTGCCCACTTTTGAAGCGTAGGTGAGGAGAATGTGCTCAGGGAGCCTGAAGGGGCCCATTGAAGACAGCAGATCCCAGTGACAGTCACAAAGAAGCTTTTTGCTCTAAGTGGGCAGATTTCTATGTGCTTTGCTGTCTTGCATCGTGCTGTGTGGGCAGTTGTGGCGTGTGCATCCTTCCTTTAAGCCCGGAGGTGCAAGGAACAGCCAGGCATCCTCAAGACAAGTCTTTCTCCATCAACTCCTTTAAAACCTCAACAGTCAGGCAGTGAGGGGGGGTGGTGGGGGGAAGCTGCCAGATGCTCTTTTCGGTCTCTTTTTAAACTCTCTGTGCATGGTGAAACACCAGAGCTTACTCTACCCTGCTGGAGCGGGGGCAGTGAGGCGCTGGGTGTGTTACAGCCTGATGCTGGTGGTCCCTGCCACAGTGCCGCGCGTCCCACCCTGTCATGACGCTGCCCGAAGGTAAGACACCGAGCCTGGAACCACATCTTTTGCTTTTAAAACTTCTTCTGTGGAGCTTGAGGGTTTCTTCCCCCCACCAGAGCCAGAGGGATTCTGGCTGCTGCTCTGAGACGTGGGGGCTTGCTCCCCATGAGTGCATATGACAACATACATACACACACATGTAAGGATAAGCACATATATGTGTTTGTATGTGTATTTGTAGGTGTGTTTGCATTGCTACATGCATTATGTTCCCATGGGATATCTTGCCAAAGAAAACTAAAGCGGAAAAAGTTGCCAACGTTGAACATAGTTTTTCTGTGGTCCCAAAACATACTCTTGAGACGGGCAGCAGCATTCCCAGCCCTGGATTCTGTGCCAGAGGCTTCAGCGAGTGACAGCCTGGCACAAAGCTGTCCCTCAGACTGGCTACCCAGGACACAGACTAAGCTGGCATAATTTCTCTGTACTTTAGGTACTTTTAAAACTAAATCTGAGTGGGCACATGTTGGGGGGGGATTTCCTCATCTGATTTTTAATTATTATAACTTTGTTTTGACATAAAAAGAGCAGAAAAGAGGATCCCTCTAAGAAATCCATATCAGTAGTTGGAGCAGCGGGGCAATTCCATCAATGTTGGTGGTGTGTAAGTGTGTTGCTCACTCTGTGCATTCATGGTGTGTGTGTGTCTCTTATGTGGTTCATCCATGGGGGGTTGTGTCTGTGACTTGAATTTTCAGATAGGAAACCCAAGTGTTTAAAAAACACTCTTCTGTCAAAAATGAAGCCTAAATGCCAAGCTTTGGTCACTCACTTGTGATTTTTATGGTTTGTTTTTTGGGTTTTTTTTCAAGCTGTAGCTTCGTGCAGGTGGAACATCACCAGTTTTCTTGTTATTTCCCTAAAAATGGAGTGTTTTAGCGGTGGCTGAAGGTCACGGTCTGTTGTGTTTCACTGTGGTTTCTCTTACAGGATGTGATGAGAGGGCCCCAGAGGCTGCTGCCTCCAGGGGCAAGGGGCCATCGGTCCCTGTCACAGTATCTGGAGGCAGCAGGGACCCAGCAGCCACTGCCTTGGGTCACAAGTGACCTTAAAAACTATCCAGTTTCACCCTTCTGCCATGGGCAGCAACACCTTCCACTATACTGGGTTAGTCAGTTATATATAATTTAATCTTTTGTAGGGGCAGCCATAAGTTTCTAGTGAAGAAAAGTACTTATTATGCAAAACAACTGAAAAAAATATTCTGGAAAATACAAATGACTGTTCATGACGTGTCAGTGACATGATTTTATGTTTTTAAACACAAATGACACATTTGTGACATATGTTTAGTGATGTAATTTTTTTTTTTTATGTGCACAGGTGCAATATCTGAAGGATAAAAACTGAAAAACACTTTTCCTTTTATAGAAATACACATTTGAAAATAATGGTGGAGTCAAATAACTAGAAGGAGCACATGGAATTCTAAATTTGAAAGCTTAACTAATCCTGAGTGGCATTGTGAAACTCAAAATCTTCAGGACTTTGATAGAGCAAGCAGGTTCTTTAGGAACTGAATTCTTCAGAAAAGAAAATTTTTGTGCTTCTAATTTATTTTAGTGTTCTGGTCGAAGCTGGAAATCTATTACGGATAACTTCATTGAAATTTTATTTCTTTTCAGTTTGGCAAATACCTGATCTGTTTTTCCTCAGTAAGACTGAAACTGTTTCTCAGTTCATGCCCTTATGTTGCCATTTCAGTTTGTGTCTTACAAGGAGGACATATGCTCAAAAAATAGACATAAATGGAAAATATGCCCCAATTCCTTATCAGTGCTTCAGAAAATGGACAAGGTGCAAGAATAGTTCATTCAGATATTGCTCTCCTTTCATCTAGTTTCTCTGAGAACATAAGAGCACAAAGGGAACACCTGGGCAGGTGGGATATGCAGGTGGGGTTTAATATGTCTGGTTGGGTGTTTTAGTTTTTAAGGTTATCCTTACCGTCCACAACAAAACCATGGAAACTACTGTTAAATATCAACTCATTCAAAGACGAAGAGAATCGTAAAAAATGCTCTTCTAGCCTGAATGGGGAATTTAGACAGTCAGCAAATTCTTTTCAGTTTGTTTTCTAAAATTTAGCTTTGTTATTGTAATTTCCAAGTTTATTAATAAAACATGCCACATGTGACATAATTCTGTACTGAACAATTGAAAAATCAGAATCTGTTCAAACAATTCTCATCAAGGAAAAGAAAAAGCAAAAGTGAAGAAAATCAAAATGACATCAAGGAATCAGTATCAGGCAGTATCTTCACGCGGCCCCACACTTAAAATTCTGAGTTTTAATTATTGACTAACATGAATTGTTAATAGTTAGCACATAGTTAACAGAGCAATTTTTTCAATATTTACAAAAATTGTAGTATAAAAATAGATCTTCAAAATAAGCTTTCATTTTATCTTTCCAGAAACAATTATGCTACCTGTGTGCCTTTCAGTTCTGCACACACAAATTTTATTTAACAAAACTCATCCCTGTATGTTTGTTTACAGCAAAATCCTTAGTCTTACACATACATAGTATCTCTAATTGCACAAATGTTAAGCGTTTAAAGTAAGATTTGTTTTTGTTTCTTTGGTTTAACTCTGCTCCCCCACCCCCACCCCCTTTTTTTCTTTTTTTTGGAAAGAGATTTCTTAAAATATATGATGGTTATTTTAAAAACTAAATAAGTTGGAAAGAAACAAAAAAATCATGGTTAGACTACAAGTTGTAAAAAGGACAGTAATGACGACTTCTACCTTTAACAGAAAACTCTCACTGTACTTCTGTCTGTTTGGGATTTTTTTGGTAGATTTTGGCACAAGTTATTTTGGAAGCTGAAAAATTACTGATATCTCATATATCTGCTCTGTATTGGAGAAGTTGAACTTTTCCATCGTTTTAGAACAGTCAATTTGCCTTAGGAAATATGTTTTATTGTTAAAGTGTGGTCTCGGGATAACTGCTCTCTTCATTTTAATTGTGCTGTGCTTCATCCTTGGGCTTGAAGATGAATCCTCAATCCAGGGGAAAGAAAGAGTAATAAAAGCTGTTGTTGGGCTTTGTGTGGTCAGTCTTATTGCCACATCCCAATACTTACTTTTGATCCCGAAGGAGGGAAAACGTTGGTGCAATTTCCCTAGTGCGCTCTTTTTCTCTTTTCTTTTTCTGACTAGAAATTTACTCACCTCTTCCAAGTTTTACCAGTGAGTTACAATATCATCCAAAGTGCAGTAAATGCCATCACCCCACCTTGCCAAAAGCTCTACAATTCCACCTTTGAGAGTTCAAATTAATCTTCTTGGCCTTTTTGCCCTGTGCTCGAAATAATCGCCTGATATAATTTCAAATAATGGGGAACTCATTTTTGGAAATAGAGAGGCAGTGCTTTTGGTGGCACATACGATAGTTTGAAAGATATGGTGAGGTTATTTAATTGGAATGCTGTCAATATTGTCAACGTTGTATTTTTTAATTATTCATACTTTTTGAAAACTATGATGAGGGCTAAAAAGCAGCCAGCTGTGTAGTGGCCTTAAATGTATGTTAACTATCACACTGAAAAAAAAAAAAAAAAAAAAAAAAAAAGACGAATAAAGAAAAGCAAGTGTTAAATGCAATTTTGCAGGCATGGGTTGTTTTCCATGGCTGAGGAAATCTGAATTTTGCCGTTTAAGGATCTTTGCTGTCAGCAAATTTGGGGGTTTATGGTGTTTTGGGCGTGTTGCATGTACAGGTTGCTAATATGTCATGCTTAAGGACAAAAGTGGGGTAAATAAAAAGACATCTAAATTTCACACCTTTGTAAAACTAAACTGGAGTGTTTCCTGCCAACAGCCATCGTTGGGTTGAGTAAATGAAGAGCAACTGGAGTAGTCCTGTCCTCAGACTCAAGTTTTGAACATAAGAGGCCTCAGATGTGTCAAGTGTTGCACGTTCATGTAGATTTGGAAAAACAGAAATCCAAATCAGTCTTACAAAGCCAGAGCATTTGGCTGGGACCTCTTGTTCATAAATGGAGATCACCCCATAGTGAAGGGAACCCCAGCAGTGCAAGTGGCCTTCTAAGGCTCCAGGGTTGTAATGCAGGTAACCCAGAGGGTGGCATTACCTCAGGAATTAACATCCCACAACATGGAGCATCCCCAGATCACCACAGAGACACACAAAGCTGTGGGGCATTTAAGCCTTATGAAAAGAAGACATGCATGACCCAGAAGGCAAATTTTAAAGCAAACTCTGAGAGAAATGGTTAGAATGTGTTATTTGACTCACAGGTTTTTACTGGATGGACTTTGAGTATGTGTGTGACTGAGGAGGGTGCTGAGGGTTCGGGCATCTACGTCTTTGTGGAAGGAGGGAGGGAGGGGTGCGCTGCATAGGGGTGCCTGGGAGGGATGTCGGGCACAGCCTGGGGATGGGGCTCCCAGAGCTCCTGGAGCAGCAGCAGGCTGCTGCCTGGTTCATCTCAGTGGCAAGACCTCCTTTCCAACCAGGAGCTGGTGCCCGACAGCCCTGAGAAAGGATTCCAGGGGTCAGCCAGCTCCAGGGAGAGGAGCCAGCACCACATCCGTCTGTACGCTGCCTCCTCCAGCGCTCTGCTCACCCCGCCAGCCCACCCAGGGAGACAGAGCCTTGGCTCATCCAATGACTTAAAAAAGCGAATTTGCTTATTTAGTAACAAGGCTTTCTCAATTCTAGCAAAGATCCATAACCCATAGCACTAAATATACTGGTTCTATTATTTTTATCAGAAAAACAATACTAAAACTTTGAAAAGCTTTTAGTAGGAAGTATGTCCTCTGTGAGGAAACTAACATTAGTGAGAGAAATTACAAAAACCAAGGCTTATTTGTAGTGCTTCATTTCTTTCTTACAGTGAGTTGAGACAAGGCCTGTGCAGTCAGAGCCCCATTACAGTGTGCTCCTGGCAGTGCTCACCTGCCCTGTGGCACATTGGGCTGTCACAATCCAGTCGAGCGTTTGGTGAGACACTTGCTCATGATGTGGTAAAGGTGGTCACTTGAGGAGCACTCTGGTTCAGGTGTCCATTGTCCTGTGGGTCCGAAGCCTCCTCTTGGCCACTGCTAATACTGCAGGAGGAAAATCTAGTGCAAAAAGGAAATTTTAGTGTGTGTCTGTCTTCTTTCCTTTTGGCTGTTATTTATGAAATCCTGAGTACTGTGCTTGTGGTGCGGCAGTACAACTAAGTGACAAATGTACAATTAAAAATGGCAACAGCTTCTTCTGGATCTAATGATGGCTCAGACTATTAAATTAGTGAATTGCATTAAGTTCTTACTATTTCTGCCCGTGTTGCAGGGATTCCCTTAAGCCCAGTAAATACTGTCAGATTTAAGAGGTAAAAGTACTGTGCTGTTCTTTACAGAAACAGCAGCGCTAAAATGACGTTCTTTCAGCCTTTGCATAACTGTACAGACACACACTGTACAAAACTGTCTTCCAGAATGTTAGAAAATAGTTTTCTTCTGTATTATGGTAATTGAGCACAGATTTTGGAAGCTACAAGTCTTAATTACAATCAGTTTAACATCTTCACAATGGCAGCTATCCTCTAATTTAAAATAAGAAAAAAAAGAAGTGTTCCCTTTTTAAATAAATGCCTCTCAAAGTCTGCTAGCAATTGCTTCTATTTAACTTTGAGGTTAATCAAAGTTATGTTCTGTTCCACCAATTAATGAGCCACCAAACTCTGTGCTGTTATTTTCAAAACTAATTTTGGGGAGAAACAATTTTAAGACACATTAAATGCCAAAAAAATTAGGGTATATGCAAAATTTAATTTATGTAGTATTTCAATATTTGCATAGGTCTGAAAGACTGGAAATTATTTGCTTAGCATTTTAAGGGAATTTTTGGTTTGCTTGAATATGTGGGTTTATGTCATCTGAATTTTTAACTTTATAGCATTTCAATGCTTTGTCAATAATTTTGGCTAACTTTTGTTTCCTTTAAAAGAGAAATTATATGCAAAAATAATCTTTAATATAGATACTAAGTTGAAGAATCAAATATTTGAATTTTAAACAGAGCAGTTTTAACATTGAATACTCATAATAATGTTACATGAGTTTTCAAGAATGTATCACAATATTCTCCTATCACAAGTTATTCCTGAAGAACTTTAAAGTAAAAGTTGCTGCACAGTATACCTTGTCTCAAACTCAGATATTTTTCAGGTTTTGGTTCTAAAAGCTGTCTGGGCAGTATGAAAATTGACACATCTTCCATGGCTAAAACCTGTGATGTTGTTGTACTGGTTAATGCTTTTTAACTGCTGGATGTGTGAAAAAAATAACCCAAAACCAAAAACACAGAAGGGAAAAAATACTTCAGAACAATAACACCAATGTTAAAATTGCCCAGCCATTTAATTAGTAATTTGAACAGTGGGCAGTGAATGTGATGGAAATATACAGGAAGATTTTTGTTCAGCAGAACACTTACACATGTGCTTGACCTCAAATGCTGGCTTGTGTCTTGGGCCAGGACAGCTCAACTGTGAAGGATGTGAATGATGTGCGTGTCACTGCAGCAAGAAACGTTTCAGTTCACAGTGAGAGTGTAAGACTGAATGTGCATGTGGCCATGGGGCAGTTTTTAAGAAAGATAGTATTTGTTCTACATTTCCCCTTCTGTGACCCCACCAGTGTTCTGGCACTGCCATACAGCAGGAAATGGCATTTCCAGATGTTCCACAGAACGATGTGCAATGGCCCACGTGGGCAGGCACAGGCATTGAGAAATATTGATTTTTCATGAAATCACAGAATCCCAGACTGGTTTGGATCAGAAGAGACATTGAAGTTCCATCTCGTTCTACCCCCTGTGGGGTAGAGCAGGGACACCTTCCATTAGACCACATTAATCCAAGCCCCATCCAACCTAACCTTGGACACTCAGCACCCTCACAGGGAAGAATTCTTCCCAATATCCCATCTAACTCTGCCCTCTTGAGTTTGAAAGCATTTTGAGGTACTGTTTTAAATTCTAACATAATGTTCATTTAAAGCTTTGTGGGAGGGTCTAGTTTCTAACAATCCCAAACAACCCTTCTTGTCCAGGTGACAGCAAGGCACTGTGGGTTTGTCTGGCACTGGGTGTCACAAGCTGTTCCATGTCAGGCAGAACTATGATCTCAAGCAGTATACTTTTCACATTTGCTGAATCATATGAATAAAACCCAGAATGTAGTATGCTGCAAATAATGTTTGTTTTCTTTTGGCAGTTTGGTATATTTAGTATTGAGTGGTATTAGTGAAATCAGGACCTGTGTTTTAATGTTTCTTTTTTTTCCCAAATCATTTCTTTATCAGGTGAATGTATACTGCCTTAGCTCTTGAAGACACATGAGCAGAGTTCTTTTTTAAATTTGGACGGAACTTTTTCACCTGCTCAGTGAAGAGCTACTTTCTTCACTTGAGAAAAATTATCTTTTTATCAGCTTTTCAGCAACAGTTGAAAGACATGCAAATCTTGTGCTCCTATGACGGTATTAGTACCTAAAAAGGCTCAGAGAGCTCGAGAAGGACTTTGGAGAAGGGCCTGGAGTTTCAGGACAAAGAGGAATGGCTTCTCACTGAGAGAGGGCAGGGTTAGATGGGATTTTGGGAAGAAATTCTTCCATGTGAAGGTGGTGAAGCACTGGCACAGGCTGCCCACAGAAGCTGTGGCTGCCCCTTCCCTGGAAGTGTCAAAGGTCAGGTTGGATGGGACTGGTATTAATGCAGTCTAATGGAAGGTGTCCCTGCCCATGGCAGGGGATAGAATGAGATGAGCTTTGAGGTCCCTCCCTACCCAGACCAGTTGTGGCTCTGATTGTTGTGTCTGGAGCTCATGGCAGTGAGCGGTCAATCCCTGGCTGAGGTGTGGCAGTGATAGCAGTGCGTGCTCCGTGTAGGTTAGTGCAACACTGGCACCGCATGTCACCATGGCATGGTGGACCAGGTGTGAACCACAGGACTCTCAGTATTTATAGTTATTAAAAGCTGCTGCAGTGTCCAGATTATTGCAGTGTTTAAAACATGTCAATGTAAAATGATTGTATTTTTTAAAAAAAAGATTTGCTTTCCTAATCTAACTATAAGAACAGCTACACTATGCTAAAGTAACCATTAAACTTTTTGTTCCTGTAGAAACAATTGTTTAGCAAATACAGTAACATATGAAAATAACGGAGTTTATTGAATTCCTACAGGAAAAAAAGAGAGAGGTTAGTCTTAATAATATGTGGCACGTGGGGTTTGAGTGCTAAGGCAGTGCACAGAGGACGGCACAGGGGCTCAAAAAAGCATGGGAGCTTACAGCTTTAATAATTGACAGTCTTCCAGATGTCTGCTGTCAGTTTGTGTTCATCCTGATGTAAAAAAAAAAAAAAAAAAGTAGATATGCATAATTTATCATTGCCATGCATGAGACTATATGGATTTCATTTTAAAATTAGGATGAAAGATTCCCATTTCTGGCACTTTCTTGGAACCAAGTATTTTAGGGTGTCCCTCTCAAGGGTAGGAGCTGAACTCCGTGTTCCATCTATTTTGACAATGCTGCTTTTACCACAGCAGTGTTTACTCAAATAAGAGTATTACAAGTGAAACCCTAAGTTGGACCACCAGTACCAGTGTTTAAAAGCGGTGAGCCAAGGC
>JAWWEU010000091.1:7810260-7824864 GCA_035583155.1 Acropternis orthonyx
AGACCATTCATGTTTGTGGTGACAAGAGCAGGGCCGTTTTGTCACCCATCCGTGTGCGTGTAGGTCTGGCTGCCCTCGTCTCCCTGGCTGCTGGGGGCTTGCGGGGTTGCCAGACCCTTGGGGCGGCTGTGTACCCTCCCTGCCTCTGTGCTTGCTGGCTCGCAGGGTCCCTGTCTTCTTCTGAGCTGCTCGGCCGCAGCCTTTCATTGCTCTAAAGGGTCAGACGGGTCAAGCTAAGCTCCTGCACTGCATCAGGAAGCATCACTTGGAGAAAGACATCCAGGAACAGAGCAGGCGTGTGAGCAGCGCGGCTACAACAAAGGTCCGTCTGTCAGTGCCTGTCACCCCACAAACCTGCCTAAAATGTCCTTTCCTTTCTTTCGTCTCCCTGTACAACTTTTCTTTATTTTTTATTCATAATGTCAACTTTTTAGCATTTGGGTTATTCCTTAGAATGGATATGTTCTTTGTGTAAAATAAGCTCTGGGTGTTTATTTAGATGTTCACTGAAACTGTGTGGAGAGCAGTAATTGTGTCGTACTAAAGGATTAATCCATTTAGTCATGGGAAGCCCTACTTAGCCTTTCTTTCTTTTTTTTCCAGCATAACGGGCAATTTTAAGGAAATACAGCTTTAATTCAGTAACTTTATTTTAATAATTATATCGATAAACTTGTTTTCATCTAGGGGGAAGGAAAACCCCGTGTATTTACTTGTTTTTCAGAAGAATCATCACTTTCCATAAAACTATTTTTGTGCTTCCTTTTATTCTTCAACTTCTAAATGGACATTTTTCTTGTAAAACAGGTGCTTCAAACTATTTTATGGAGACTGCTAATCCAGCTTAACAAATCTTAACATTTAAGCATATAATTATCTACTTAGAGCCCTAGACTGGTAAAATAATGTCCACAGCTTCCCGTACCTCCTGTGTGTTGCCTTTCACTAATGTTAAAATGGTCATGCCTCAGGGTTTTTTTGTTGGTTTGGTTTGGTTTTTAACCTGCCTAAGCATATTCCAGATCTCACTGTATGGAGAGTTGCTGTCTCAGTTAGGAACACAACAGGGAGCCATTTGTTTACTGCCAAACTGTCTTACTGGGGTTCAAACTCCTTCCAGTGAAATTGCAATGCACTTCTTTGGCCTTGTGAATGTCCAAGGGGGATATTCCAGCACACGGACAGTGGGTCTGATCCGCCTGCCCAGGGAGTGTCTGCTGGAGTGCTAGTCCCCAAAGGGGCCAGTAGACCCCTGTTGGTGCACTACAACAAGGAGAGGGACTGGAGGAGGGGGATCCTGGAGTACAGACCTCGAAATTCCAGGGGGAACACCATCTGTAGCTGGAAGCAAACCCACTGATCTCTGTGGGACCAAGGCAGAATGTCTCCCTGAAAGTGTCCATGGTCTGTCCCCAGAGTAAAAAACACGGTGTCTGGTGCTTGGTCAGGGGGAGACCTTTATATTTTGTGGTTTTATGAAAGTGTTTAAAGTTAACAGACAATACAAAAACAAAGCTCAAGGAGCATTTGGACAATGCTCTCAGGCATAGAGTGGTATTCTTGTGCAGGGCCAGAGGTGGGACTCAGTGATTCTTGTGGGTCCCTTCCAACTTGGGATACTCTGTGATTCTGTGATGGGACATTAGAGATTGCAGCAGGTTTTGAATATTGAAGTGTTTAATGCTGAAACTCAATGGCTGGCTCTTCAGTTCTGCCTGTTTTCCCTTTGTACTTATGAAACGGTACCTGAATAGGGAGGAAATGGTTGAAAATACACCAATAAATGTGTTTATCAGTAGCATAGAGGTGACATAGTCAGCAGTTTGCTTGCAACGTCCTGGTCCCTCAGAAATGGTAAGTGAAAATGCTTTTTAAATTAATCTGTTTGGGCCAGAGCAGAGCAGCATGCAGACTGGGAGCTGCCACTGGATGTGCTGGTTCTTACTCTTCCAAACCTCATGTATTGCTGGCACAAGAGAATTTCAACTCAGTTGTTAGTATCTACCTGTCAAATATAATATCTTCATTATAGTAGTGCAAAAGTAGCACATCTTTCGGAGCTATACTTGTGTGTCAGAAGGTGTTAAACTTGGCATGTGAACAGACTGCCTGGCAAGAATAGACAGATAAAAAGGTAAGACATACAGGGTTATTGGTTACAGAAATACAAATATTTTTGTTTTACTGTCAGAGAAGGTTATTATGCATTGTCAGTATTTCTTGGAGTTGGAACCTGAATTTCAGGTGTTTAAAACTGCCTCTGTATTTTTGCTGTTAAATGCTGTTGTTACACAAAATTAGATGTTAGAAATGCATTCAGACAGGATAAATGTGACACTTTGCAGCAGCCTCAAACACTTTTTCATTGCCGTTGTTAACGAGGCCTCAAACAGTGGGAGGGTGGTAGAGGGCTGTGTAATATCATGTGTGTGGGTGTGTGTGGGGGGGGGGTGGGGGGGTGAAGAGGATCATTGAAGAGTTTTTGTTATCTGTTCAGTGCAAGAACCCAGGCAGTGTCCACTGGAACTGGTGTTTGGAACAAAGTCCTTGTCAGGCTCTGTGTATTGAGCCACATAGTTTTGTGACATGAGATTCTTGGGCTCAGAAGACCATCACAGAGTCCTGAGGGCTATGAGAGCAACCAGCCATGAGGGCAGAGTTGGTCATGAGTCCATCCCCACTGGTGCTGCTGGTGCTGCTCATCCCAGCCCTGGCTGAGTGAGCCACATCAAGCGAACTGCTGTGGGGGAAGAGTGACCTAGTGACAGGGTGGGCAAGAGCTGGCCACACCGTGGGGGACTCAGGGGCCCTGGCAGGGGCTGCTCGGGGGCTGCCCGGGGGCTGCCCTACGCCGGGTGGAGTGTCCTGTTCTGCCATATGCCCCATGCGTGTTGCAGCTGATAACAGCTGTGGGGCTCACTGGGAAGAAGCAGAGATTTGTCCTTCCTTTGGTCACATTTCCTTTCACCACATTTCCTGGACAACACTTGGTACCTGTGCTTTGGGTAGGAAGAAGGTAAATGGGATGCTCTGCTGTGCAGCTGTAATGTCAGAAATCTGTAGCTTCTTCTAATTTAAAAAAAAAAAGAAGGAAAAGTCTAAAATTATCTCTAGTTAGTCTTGGCTTTTTAAATGTTTAATATGGATGTTGGAATTTAGGTCTCAACACCTGTGTGTGAAACACCATCACACCTGTCTGGGCAGTGCGGAGCATCCAGCACAGAAGCACCCAGAGCCTCCTCTGCAGTGTTGGGATGCTCAGAGCCGCCCCTAAAACATCATAGCAAGAAACATTTGACTTCTGCGTAAGACACGCATGGAGTGGTTGCACGCATGGTCAGACATCAGGATGGGTATTTAATTCTTTTCTCTTGATCTGGTGTGTCCGTGCTTCAGCCAGGTTGTCTTTGTGTCTTTGTCATCCTGTCTCCTGGTCCTCAGTACAGGACATGGTGGACTTTCCCTGCCAGGTTCAAGAAACTGTTAATAAGGGGAACTTCTGATCCAAATTCAGAGCTGAAGCATCAACTTTTAAAAGCATGCACAGAGATCATGCCAAAATTTTTCCTTCCTGCTCGTTGTTTTGTTCCATTCCTTTTTAATAACTTTTTCATCAGCAGTAGTTCCTTAAAAAAAAATAATACATTTGTTTTAATGAGATTTATTGGTTTTAGGCAGTGCCCTGTGGTTTGCTTAACATAATTACAAAGCAAGGTGCAGCTGCACCACAAATTAAGTGAAGTAAGGAAGAAAAGAGTGGGTAGTGAAGAGAGTGCCAAAAATCTCTAGGCAAGGGCTCTCTTGGCCAACACAGCAGACAGCCTACGTGCTCGTGACTTGCCAGCTCCCTCATTCCTTCTTGGTGCCCAGAAAGAAATCCTGGCAGGACTGTGATATGCCTTGAGTTAGGTGCCTTTGACAATGACCTTTTATTCCTTACCTGCAGGGAAAATTGTAAACTTGCAACCCTTCAAATGGTCTGTTTTACCCATTTTAGATATTTGGAAATTTTCTTTTTCAGTGAATGACAACAGGTGAGTGTAGTAAAGTGCCAGTTCTGCTGGCCATATCCTGTTTTTTCTGAAGTCTTTGTCCCACATCAGCTCACTGTGTCCCTTGTGACAGGGTGGTTTCTTTGGGGCAGAGAGCAGTCCAGGGGGATGCGGAGCTGCAGGGAGTATCCAGTAGCACTTCTCTGCCAAGAAGGGCAGTCACTCTGTTACTTATTTTCCTTTTTTTTTTCCTCAGAAGACAGCAAACTGTTATTGAAACCAAGTTGCAGCAACTTGTTCAAGTCCAGGACCAGCAGCCCATTTTCAGGCGGTGGTGATATTTAGGCTGCAGCTGCTTCAGATCAACGGGAGGCCCCAGATGGTGCTGCCTAATCCCCAGGAGAATCCGTGTCCTGGAGGCCACTCTTATCGCTCCAGACCATTGCAGACATTGTCTGCAAGTCTGCTGTAACGGGGAATAATACGAACATGCAATGCATGAGTTTCACTTCCTTGAGCAACACAAAGACACAGGAAGTGAAGTTAAATGTTACAAGAATAGAGTTCACATTACCGAAAGCTGAGCTATTTTTGCTGCCCCAATAGGTAGCTGGTGGTTTGGGGGGCAAGGGACACACACTGAATGTCATGCCGATTGTATTT
Organism: Acropternis orthonyx; assembly: GCA_035583155.1. Lineage (NCBI taxonomy): Eukaryota > Metazoa > Chordata > Aves > Passeriformes > Rhinocryptidae > Acropternis > Acropternis orthonyx. The sequence continues at coordinate 7,814,916 of JAWWEU010000091.1, forward strand.
TGCCGCTCAGAATTGTGGTATAGAGACCGTTTTAAAGAACATTTTTGCATTTGTTTTGTCTGTGCTGCCAGTTGCCGTTACCTCACCTGGGTAACATTAAATATGCTGCTTTGCGTGAGGTATTGGAAGTGCTCAGATTGCTCAGTTTTCCCAGTAGAAGTGTAACCTGGTTTCCTCCTGTCCTCTGTGCACCTGTTTGGTTGTCCTGTCAAGTGTAGGATGGACGGGCTCTGCTCCTTTCCAGGTCTGCCTGGCAGGCAGAAGGGTTTCTGCCCACTGATGGGAAATATCTCCTGGCATTTCTTTATTAATCACCTTGCTTGCTACATAGTGGGCAAAATTTTGCACGTTCTTGCCTATTTCCCCCTGCATATGCCTTTAAAAATCATTCATGTTAGGGCTTTTGGTGATGTAATTTTATTTTTAAAAAGTGGTTAATCAGGAATTCTGGCAGGTAGTCCTGGTGTTTCTGTTGTATTCATATGTGACTTGATCTTGTCACCTTGAGAGTTCAGTTTGTTCTCTGCAGAAGTTATGATTATGCCTCAGCAGAAGCCAAGACATAGCACCTACTTAAAATCAAAAATTAAATTAAATTAAAATATATAAAAAAAAGAAAAAAACCTAGAAATTGTTGGAATGGTGTTCATAGAAAAAGGGTTATCCACCAGTTTACCATCAGTGTCTTATTATTTACCAAGCTGTAAAGGTTGTCCTGATTTCACTATGTACATGATTTATGCCATGCTGTGTTTTTCCACTCCCTACCTGAAAAATTCCAGAGGCACTCAGCTTCCTAAGCCTCTTTTATTGCCTATATATATATATAATCTACTGCTCTGGGACTGAAAAATAGAATGTCTCAGGTAGTTCTGCAGAAGATGTCTAAGTCTCTGTAACATTGCAAATGGAATCATAATTTGGAGATTTTGTACTTTCTTTGAAAGAAAGCGAGCAAAAGTTATTGGACTTTTAATTTGACAACAAACTAAAATCCTGTAGCATTTTTTTACCATGTGGAAGAAGAAAACAAAAGTCCCACACTAAATTATTGGCAGTTTTGGTCAATTTAAATCTGGCTGCATTCACTAGAGAGCATAGGTGCTTTTTTTTTCCTGTTTTAATTAACTGTGTCCCAGCCAGTAGTGGGTTGGTGAGGAGGTACATGTGCTGGAAGTGTCATTTTCGGACTTAGTTTGGTTGAAACTATTTCATTAGAAATTACATAATTTTATCTCTCTATTTTAATTTTAGCAAAAGCTAATGGAGGGCCTAATATTGCCTAGCAAGAGCGGTGCTAGCAAGCTTTTATGCATTTTGTTTGTGTCCCTCAATAATGATTTTTAGCATTATTTAGGCCACATACGAGTTTCCCAGGTGTACATTACCACATCGCAATATCTGCAGGAGCACAACACCACGATCCACTCTCCAGAGCTTAACACACAAAGCTGAAAGATGTTTGAGATTAATATGCAAACATTTAGAAAACAATGGAAACAGAAGGCAAACTGCACCACTTGTGGAAGTTGGCTTTCCTGCATGACAAAATACCCAAAGACAAGGAATGTGGATGAAGGTGGATGTGACCACCGGGAGCACAGTCATCACAGAATTTGGGTACTGTTAGTGTGGAGAGTGAGCCAGGTACAGCAAGGGTTTATTCCCAATGTAACTATAGAAAATAAAGTGCAGCAGGAATGAACTTCCCTGTTTGCACTTGAAAGGTTTCTCTGTTTTCTCTTTAATTTTGACAGCATTGATATTCCGTTTGCTTTATGAAACCCTTTATTACAAACAGTTATGAATATGAACATCTCATTTGACTGCTGATGAACAGAGGGGAAAATCTTAAATTAAAACTTTAAATACCACTATTTAATTACCCAAATGGCTTTGACTGTGTTAAAGAGTGCCTGGGATTATTCTGTTTTTCAATTTGTTTTAATGCTTCCTCTGTAAAAGCTGATGGATTCCCAGGCCCATTGCTGTCACTGATGAACTATATAAAGATAAATGACATTATGGTAAATTCCACTTAATGACACATTTTTAATTTTCAGAACACAGACATTTTCTGGCTAGTGAATGAAGGCTAATTACCTCAAGATCAGAACAAAATAACTCCTCATTTTGAAAGATAATAGAAAAGAAATGTTGCAGATTAATGATGCTATTTATCTTTAAAAGAAAAAAACCTCTATCTTTATCCTGATAGTGCTGTTCCCCGAGGAACATGGTTATAAAATGAATCTGAAGTCGCAACTTAATAGGTTATTAAAATTATTTGAGTGCAGGCTCCTCTGGTTCAGCCTTTCCATAAATTTAAATTGAAGGTCTGCTGTATTTCTGAAGAAAGCAGCTTGTTTACGAGGCCATGGGGAGCAGACAGGGTGCTGACAAAAGACACGCCTCACCCTGTGCTGCAGCTCCTTTTCTAAGTCTGAATGCAACTGATATGTTTCAGAAAGAGTTGAGAGAAGTTTGAAATGTTAGAATTATGTTACAGCAGTGTCTTTTCTTTCCAACATGTGTCATGAGAAGAGTAAGTGGGAGGAAAGGGCACAGAGGTAAATCTGATGCAGGGACACGGCAGAAAACAGCGTTGGCTGCGAAGTGCCAGGATCAGAGAGGGTTTGTGGCTGATGGCACAGGTGGCACTGTTGGTTCTTGCTGGGAGGCTTGAGCAGTGCAGCCTCACCTTTAAAAAGGATGGGTGGAAAAAAATTCCTAGTATGCTTGTGTGTGCACTCATTTGGGCTGTCCTGCTCCATCCATTGTTGTTCCCAGCCAGATCACACGTAACACTTCTGTCTCTCTCCCTGCTGATGTGGCACATGTATCATGGAAGCATATTCCTGTCAGATACCCTTCTCCTGCAGAGAACTAAAGTACATAAAAATGTAATTGAAAAAGAACATTTTTATTCTTGGACATACATTTGTGTCCATTGTTGCCTAGTCCTGGAAAGTTGGACCCTGGTGCCCTGACAGCCACACTGCTGGAATGTGTTGTGCATGGCGAAGCCTCCTCCATACTCCATCACCTCGAGGTTTTCCAAACACCATGGCCATTCCCTGACACAAGGTTTATGGCCCAGCCCCAGACGAGTTCATTGTGGAGCGAAAAGTGGCAGTAGGTCCTCAGCTGAACAGGTTAGGAAAGAGAGTTCTTGGAGTTTCTGAGGCTGAAAGACAAGAAGGTGAAGGGAGATCCCACTCAGTAGATTCAGATATTGTGGGCTGAAGGTATCACTGGGTTTTGGGGTTGGATTTTGGATTTTTTTCCTGTTCCTGTTCATGGTGCAGTGTCATTTTCTGTCAACCACGCTCAGCTGTGTGCCCATGGGATATTGCTGTGACTTCATCCGCAGAGCAGCGACAGTCTGCTCCTGCCACTGGTACTGCAGGAGCCCACCCAGATGGACGTGTCCCTATGTGCTAGCGGCAGCTCAGTGTCACAGTGCTCCTGTATCTTCCCCAAGTTGCTCATCCTCCTCTGCCTTTGAACAACAAAGTAGTTTGGTATTTAATTCAGTAAATTAAATACCAAATGTGGTATTTTAGTACAGCCTGAGCTCCTTTCATTTGCAGCAATTCCAGTGTTTTCTGTCCCTCCAAGCCCCTCTCAGGGCTCCCCGTAGAGCCTTGCCCTCCATGGTGTGACCAACTGGGATATCATGGCACAAGAAGCTGCCAGAGGGGCCATAGTCCTGCCACATGCTCTCTTTCGGATGCCCTCCGCAGCCGGAGAGGCACTTCCAGAAGTGGCTGTGCAGTGGCTGTGGGGCTGGTGACATCCCTTCACTTTTCTCCCTGTGCTACTGAAGCTGCCCCTTCACCACCTCCCTCTCACCCAAAACTCCTTGAGGGGGTTCTGGAAACATCTCAGTGACACTTGTAAAATAGTATTCTAAAGGGAGTCTTTTATATCATTTAGGATTGGATACAAATTACATCCAAAAAGATCAATATGTAGCCCTAAGAAAAAAAATGTCTTGGTGGCAACTTACATGTATTTTTTGAGTTTAGTATTATTTGTTTCAATATTAGGCATGATGGAACACGTTGGCACATGTGTGGGATTAAGCAGAGTTAGAGCTAAAGCCCCAGCAAGGTCACTCACTGACAAAATGCAGCACGTCTGACGACAACAGTCAGGAAAAACACTTTTAGCACCTCTGGTGTTCTCACTGGTTTTTTCACAGTTCTGACTGTTTAGTGCATGTTCCTTCTGCTCATCTCTTACAGTGACATCATTGCTCTTTTCCTGTGACTTTCCTTTTGGATTGCCTATCTGCTTTGTAGGCATTGGTGATCTGTGGTCTGGTAGAATGAGAGACCTAGGCATGATCTGAGATCACTGTACACAATTAATAGTGGCACCAAAGTAAAGAAGCGAATACAGAGAAGAATAATTTTGAATCAGATTTAAAACAGTTATTTGCTGAGTTTTTATGAGATCTTGGCAAACCTAGGAGATTTCATGCCTCCAGTTTAAGATTCCACTGTGGGTATTTGTTGCTGTGGATGAATCAGCAGTTCATACAGCAGTATGTTCTGTAAATTATTAATCTATTCAAGAATGTGTAATGTGAGCATATTTTCTGTCCTGAAGGATTACTGGATTTGTTCACGCAAGAGAGCAGTGGTTCACACACTGAGACAGTCCCAAATTACTTGGAAGCAAGCTATCCCCCATTGCAGCATCCCATGTGCTCTGATGGGTCTTCCAGAAGCTCAGCTGATAAATCAGAAAAAAACAATTGCTATAAGAGAAAGGGCTTTTTTTCAAAAGGTTAGGGTCATCATTCTGACTGAGGTTTCCTCCTTTTTTGAATGTTGTTTTTGCAAACTTCATACCTTTCAGAGTCAGTTTCACATTTTCAGTTTAGGTTTTTAGAGGCTTAGGATCATGAGGATAGTCTTGAGAAGAAGCCTCTTTTAGGTAGATTGTAATATAAAAACTATATGTTTTTTAATTGTGTTGTTATTTGAATTGCAACATAAAGAGAATGCCAATGTTATGTATCACTTAGGTTTTAGTAAACAGTGCAGTGCTTTATGATAAAATTCCTAGAGTTAGTTTTTCTTGATTTATTGTAGTAGTACACAGAATATCAGAGAGGTATATGTAAATATTTTGCCAACATTTCTGACAGATTCTGATAGCAGAAACTGCAATTTTTATTTTTTAGGTTATATAGCTTTGGGTTTTCTGTTGGACAATTGCTGATACGACTGAGAAGATCTTATTTTTAAAAAAAAATAAACAAAATTCTTATTTAAATGATGTTATCTGTAGACATAAGCCTTTAAAATAGCTGGCTTCCATGGTTGTTGTGGCTCATATCTAGCATTCATACATAAATTCTTCCAATTGTACTAATGGAATTCCAGTCCCAGGCAGCAGCATTTTACAACACCATAGCAAAAAGCAATGTCTGAAACTAGGAGTGTCTCTAAGAAGTTCTTTCACATTGAAGCAAAAATGTGCTCAGCAAAAAGAAATGTAAATTTAAGGAAAATCTCCAATTTCCTATTCTATGCAAAGCTTTGATTTTTTGCTGATTCAGGCAGTAGGGTTGACATTGGAGCTTCTCATTTCTTCTGAAATAATCACTTTTTACTTTGGAATAGTCTTTCATTTTTCATAGCACTATCTTCTGAAACAGTCTGTTTTGCATGTATGAATCTGTTTTTCTCCAGATAACACAGAAAGTAAAACTATTAGAAACAGGTTCCCATCTATTACTTTCCAGAATGCATAGAGAAATACTAATTTTCAGTGGCACCCATTTGGGGACTTTACTGATGTCTTTTTCCCCCCTTTCAAAAAAAAGACAAGAAGAGGAAGAAGGACATGCATCTGTAGTCTAAATCTACTATGCCAAATAAAATGTTAAATTTCAATAGAACGTATAAAAGGTAGATAGTTAATGGTAATAAAGCTGTCAGTAAAAGCCTGATGGCTGAGGAGGATTGCAGAGCCCATGCTGGAGGGCTCCTGAACCACCTCTGGAGCCACACACACTGCCTGCTGAGGGATGGTCAGCACCCTTAGCGATTTCCTTGGGTCTCTTACAACTCTTCTCTGACAAAAGCATAATCTTAACCTTCATTTAAAAGGGGGATCATGTGCTATGATGGTAGAGTCAGCATATTCTAGGCTAGAAGCCCCCTTTGATGGGAGCCATGTAATTCTGTGGCCTGGACCAGCTCCAGTGGCATTTCCCCTCTCATAATTTCATTTTTAAAACTGCCCATTTTGTGTCTCCTTCTGTTGCTGTTCAGTGTCAGCTGGAGAGTTTTGCTCATTTCTCTTACGTCCATCCCATTTCTGCCTGCTGTAGTGTGGAACCAGTTCTCAGGATTATAGGCACCAGTGTACCAACAGGGGCAGCCACTTAACTGGGATTGGTAGGAGCTGGCGAGATAAGGGGAGTCAGGTAGGGGCAGCAGTGCTGATGCCTTTGCGGATCCAGCTTCAGTGAGGACATTCAGAGCACTTATGTAGATAATAACTTTGCCAATAGTTGACATTGCTCCAATTAGCAAAATCAGATTTTCCTGATGGCTGGGAAGTGAGGGTTGCTTTGATGATGTGCCCAATTTGCTTTTGATCCCTACAACGGTTTGCTCCCAGGAGTGATCTGCCTCACCAAGAGGACTGAGGAGAAGAGGGCTGACCCCACGATGCTCTATGCAAATACAAGCAAGGGTAGATTTCCAATATTTTGACATTTTCACGGGGGCAATCTGACCTGCTTGCTTCCCTGGTTTAATTTCTGGTGATTATGGTGTTAGAAACCACCAGGACTCATTGGGGTTCTATTAAGGTTTGTTTTACATATGGATTTCCATCTATTATTTCTCTCTTCTGGTCACTTCTACTGTTTCAGTATCTCTTTTTCCTGTAAGTAAAACCCCCTCTCATCCTTTCTGCCGCTTCATTCTGCAGAAGTACCTTCTGTTTGGCTCAGGTTTTTCGGTGGAAACATCTTGTGCACCCAGGTGCTTCCTGACTTGCCCATATAATGATCACATCATCACCACTGCCCCACAGCTTGGGCAAACACTCCTGGGGCACATTGTTCTCTGGGGGACACAGCAAGGTTCCTGCTCTCTGAGCCATCCATCATTGTTGTGGCTGGCCTGAAGGCTGGTCCCCTCTGCAGAGGTTAGGCACAGATGGGGAGAGCAGTGTGCTCCTGCCAGCAACATCTCTGAACTCTCAGAGCAGCTCAGATGCTCCTCGGTGCTGACCATCAGTTTCAGGCTCAGGCTGTGCTGCCTTAGGATACCCCATTGCTACTGCAAGCCTGCATGGCAAAGTTTTGTTTATTCTTTTGACGAAGATGCTTTGCACATTCCTAAAAGCAGCTATTTTTTAGTACATGCCTTTGAAAACAATCAGTTCCGATGTGCAAGTATTTAGATTTTCTCCTGCCAATGTTGTTCTTACTTTTTGTGTTTTTGTCGAGTTAAGATATTTTACAAGATCTTTTATGTAGGAAAGGGTCTATTCTCAAATTAACTTCTTGAGTGTTCTCGGCACCTCTGTGCATTACAAAATTCAGTTTAAAAACCCATAGGTAGCAAATGACACATCCACTGCTCCTGTCAATGTCACGGCCTTGCGTCGCCATGCTGAAAGGTATCTCCTCAATTTATTGTTCCCCAGTAGTTGTTTCTTTGGGAGCAGGCCTCTTGTATAGCTATTTGTTGAACTGTGTACCTACTGAATTAGTCAAAGACCTGTCTAAAACCATTTTTTTCTTTTCCTCTTTACCCCTCCCCCAAACTTGCTTTTGTTATGTATTGGCTTGCTAATCCTTGTGTTGAGCAGTATCAGACATCACCTTTCTTGGGGGCACTTAGTCCACTCTTCCGCTTTCTTTGTCAAAGGGCTCCCTTAATAGGAGAAGTCAACAGGGAGGACAAAAGGGATTGAAAGTTGTATTTAATCGGGGTCAGAGAGGTGGTGTTCAGAGTGACGGGCCCACAGGCAGGCTGGCCTTTTATGCTTTCCGACACAGATGGTCCCAGAGCATTCAGCTAAGTGAAGAGAAAGCTGCCCAGTGAAAGCTATTGTGGGGCAGCATCGTTACAGTTGAGAAGGGTTGCCAGGGGTAACTGGAGAGTATCACCAGCATCCTGTGATCACTAGTCTGTGCCATTGAAAACCCCAGACCCGGGATCACTCTGGGTCCCTTGGCATCCTCCTGATGCTTCCACATAAGCGGCAATATCTCATGCTACCTTTTTAAAATTTAATATCATTGTTTTTACTTTGAGGCACATAAACGGTAGAATCATTTGCATTTCTTAATTTTAGAGTAGCCACCTTCTGCAAAACATACAGCCACTTGCTTTAGAACATATTGCTTTTCTTCCCCTGGGGAATAGTCAAATAATATTTGAACTTATTAAGATAACAGTGTGTTTACAGAAACTTAATTTTTTAACATTTGTCTGAGTGCATGAATAGCTGAATTAAAAAAAAAAAAGTAAGAGAAAAAAAGGGAGCTTATGTAATTCAACACAAATAAAGCCTGTAGGTATGTATAAAAGCTTTAGAAACTGTGCCCAGAAGAACCCCAGGCATTTGCACCATACCTTCTTTGGTCTAAACAAGTGGCATATCACAGCAGGTAAAATATGTTCCTGACAAAATAGTTGAGTGCTGCTTTTCTTTTTAAACAGGAACCCTACTGATCTTTTTGTTCAAGCCATAGGTGCTGGAGATTGTGCCTGTACCTTGTGTCTCAGGTGAAATGCCAGTTGAAAGAGCAAATACAAGGAAAAGCCTTGAGCAAAAGCATGAGGAGGTCAGCAGTGAATTTTCACTGCTGCCCAAGAGCCATCCCTTGGTGTGTGCCCAGTGGCAGCGGTGGCCAAACAGAGCACTCCCCTGGGTGCACACACCAAGGGACTCTACTGACACAGCTGGAGGTGCCCTCTGGGGCACCTGGTGCCCTGGGACAGGTCTGGAAGGGGCAGATACAGAGCCAGCTTTGCCACCCAGAGTCAGCACAGAGCCACCTGTACCATCCAGTGTCCAGTGCAGAGCCAGAGGTGCGCTGCCTGGTGGCAGCACCTGGACACCTAGGGCAGCTCTGCTGTGAGCAGGTTCTGGCAAGGGCTCACTGCTCTGCCAGGAGGTCATGGCCCAGCCTTTGCCTCGTCGGCATTTTGTCCCCGTTAGTCACCACAGGAGCTCTATCCCCTGCAGGACCGCATGAAAGTGTCTCGGTTCTGATGTCTGTGGAATGTCAGTCACACAGGGAGTCCCCATGCAGGTTAATGTACAACTCAAAGCAACAGGGAATTAAATGAGAGTTTCATATGGACTTCATTAAACAATTGGGAGATTTGACTAAAAAAGTGGCTATTTTGGACATTTCAGCACTGCTCGACCTTTTAACCAGTGCAAATATTGTCTGTGATTAAGCAGCTCATATTCTCCATGTGTGTGTTTGTTCCCTGCTGCAGGTCCCTGAGATGTTCCAATCTGAGTGTTCCTGTTGATATCAGTGACAGTGGTGGCACCTACGGTGGTGGCACCTGAGTTTTCCACACTGCTTCATTTTTGCGTGTTGGCAGGGTGGTGTGTTATGGGTAAAAGAATCGTATTTGTGGAAGAATTGTGTGTAGGTTTTGTTAGGGCACTGTCGGATTGCAAGGGGAAGGAAGTTTTTGCAGGGTGTCAAAACAAGCAGCCTTGGAAGTCAAAAGTATAATCTTCATTTGTAATGAAACTTTGAAATAATGAAGGCTGGAGGCAGGTGTGTAATTCAAAGAGCGTGTCATCAGAGTCCATGGCAAAAAAAGGAAATAAGTGTGTCTGCAATTCCTGAGATATATTCTTTTCAAGCAACCAGTGAATTTGTCATTCTCTGTATTTCCAAAAGAGGGAGGCTAGCTCTGCATGCCTTTCTCAAATTAAG
>JAWWEU010000091.1:7842452-7859952 GCA_035583155.1 Acropternis orthonyx
ACTTAGAGAGACAGTGCTGTGAGCCAGCTGTGAAGAACTGCCCAAGGACTCTGTAAGAGTCAGAGGGAGAACACAATAAAATGGCAGATGAACTTGAGCGGCAGTAAACGTAAAGTAAAATGGTGGGCAAAATAGTCCCATCTTAGCACATGAAATGATGGCTTCTGAACATTACTTTTCGGGACTCAGATTGTAGTTATGAGATATGATCCCACAAAAAATCAGTTTAGGTTTCACAAGCTGTAAAAAAAAAAAAGGAGCTAGTGAAGTGTTAGGAATCATCAGGAAAGCAGGGGACACCTCAGCTCCACTTTGGTCCCTCTCTTCTGCATCCCTCAGCCTGGAAGGAAGTGACAGAGGGAAGGGTATGTGAAGAGCTTCAGAATCATCTGTGATGGGAGACAGTGGTCAGGAATCAGTTCTTCATTGTTTCTTCCAGAACATCGACAATCAGTTGGAGTCAGGTTGGGAAGAGACAGGAGGAGGTAACTCTCTGTGCAGTCAACAGCAGACCTGTGAGTCTCCTTGCTAAGGGATGCATATCCGCTCTGCTTCCAGAGGAAAGGGTAGCAGTCTATGGAAGAGAAATCACAGAATCCTACAACACCAGGTTGGAAGGAACCAAGATGGCCCAGCACTCTCTCCAGGCAAAACCTGAGTGTCCAATGCTGGGGAATCCACTGCTTCCCTAGGGAGATGATTGTTCTCATTGTGAAAAGTTTTCTCCTATATCCAACTGGAATCTCCCCAGGAATAACATGTAGCCATTACACCTTGTCTTTCCCATATGAGTCCTTGTGAAAAGGGAATCCCCATCTACTTGTTACCAAATATATGTTATCAAATGCTTTGGATGCACAAAGGAAATTGCAATTTGTCTTTCCCAGTAAGTTCTCTCCATTTTACTGTGATACAGAGGATGCAGAACAGGCTCCTGTGCACAGTCTGTCTGAGTAACTCTCCACAACCACACTTTTGTCCAGAAGTGAACACAAGGCAGTTCAAGGTGTTTCAGCTGGTTCGGTTGGAAAACATTCACAGTCACTTAAAACATTTACATGGTCATACATTTATGAGCTGTTAAGGTCTGTCTTTTTCCCTGAGACAACACTGAGAATGGACCGAGTCCTCTTAGTTAGAGTTGTGTTGGAAGCAGCCTGGCCTCGTGTGGTTTCCTCAGGAGGGTCATCAGAAGAGCCTTGTTTGGCAGGGTAGGTGAATGTCATGAGCCTCCTGTTTGATGTACAGCCTCACCTGCCAGCAGCAGGGCTGAGAGAAGGACTCCATAAACAGGGTGATGTAGCATGGAGCAGAGACAGGCCAGTGTTTCCATGTATACCTGGAAAAAAACAGCGTGCAGGTGCTCAGTGCCGGAAGCTGGCAACCACACTGTGCCTGATGGCCTGATAGCCCTGTTCCCGGTGCCCTAAATACCCTGTCAGCAGTGCTTCTTCCTAGGAACCAGCCAGATGTGTCAGTTGGCATCTTCTCCACGTGTCCGGACACTCTCTGGCTGTGCAAACCACCACTGGCCTCTTCTTTCCAGGGAAATTGTGTCTCTGTTGTTTCCAGAACCTGTGCCACTGCTCACCATGAGGATGTGGCTGCCACTGCAGGCTGGGGTAGGCCTGGAGGTCCAGGGATGGGTCTGCAGGAGTGGCTGGTGTCCCTGTGGCCTAGTGGTCCTTTCCCACTGGTGGCACCACAGGCCCCCGACTCTCCGCTGGGCAGAGAGCATGGGGTTTGCCCTTTGTCTTTCATTCCCCAGCACCGTCCACCATCCTTCACACCTCTGGCATGTCCATGAACACCCAAGGTTGAGTGTAAGCCCACATTTCTAAGGGCAGGGTCAACACCAGCAGATACCCAGCTCTGCCCACCCGGCACCGGTGCTGGCGGCCGTCTGCCGGCAGCGTGGGGAGAGTCTCGACATCTGCTCCTGCAGGAGTGGCTTTGAAGGGAAGCATTGTGTGTTTTCGTGGCAGTTCCCATGTGGAGGTGATGAAAAGTGTGTGTTTTGGCAAATCTTTTGTTTTATTGTGGTGGCTTGCGGCGGGGCAACTCCAAGCAGCCGCCGCCGCTTTGACAAAGCACCAGAGGATTCTGTTAAAAAGTTGTGTTTAGTAATTGTAGTCGTTGTGTCAGACCATAACTGACTCAGAGCTGAAGGATTTTTGCGAGATGAGTAGCTGTGCCAGCAGGGACCCAAGTCTCCTGGGCCAGCCGCGCTCTCATTAAGATTTGCCGCTAGCCGTGGCGGTGTTCGGCAAGTATGTGACGTGCATGCTGTTATTGTATGCTTGGCTTGTCAGCCTGCAGCTTTCTGACACTCACTTATGTCACTCTTTATTCAGAGACGAAGAAGCTTTTGATAATTTGACAAGACAAGCTCTTAAACGATCTAGGTCATGGCCTTCACTGTCTGTGATTGTGAACATATTTCCTGAAAGCCCTGTCACTCATCACAGCTACATTTTCTCCCGGGGAGCCGCGGGCCCGTCCCGGTCTCCTGTCAGCGCGTGCATTTTGGTTATTCATACGCCAGATACAGTAGCGGGGTTTTTCCTCGCCTCTCGCTGGCGCTCGCATGTTAGCGGGGCTAATCCGCGCCCCGCGCTGCGCGCCCCGCAGGGCCGCGTCGAGGGCCCTCTCGGCGCGAGGCAGGCGACCGGCCGAGGGGAGCGGAAAGGAGGCAAGGCCGCTTAGTGCCGGTTTTGTGTTTGTTCATTGTTGTGGAAATATGAGAACTGGTGGCAAGGGCTTCGTCTATTGAGCACTCAAGTCCCGGTCTGCTGTCAGGGGCTGTTTGAGATTGAGTGTTTTATTTTCTTTGATGTTCACGTTTGAGAATAGGGAAGTGGGAATTAAACAACAGATGCATTAAGCTGTTGTTCTGGTAAAACAATAATTAGCACCTGATAAATTCAGTACGGGTCAAAACACGCAGCACCCAGCCCTGATTCGCCCGGTGTGGCACCCCGCACTGAGTCAGCCTCAGGTACAAGCAGTCACCCATCCATGCTCACTGGACGTGGTCCGTGGCAACAGTGGCATAGATTTGTGCCAATAATTGCCCAGTGCTGGCACAGCCAAAGGTGTGGGCAGGCTGGGAGACATGCCCCTTGCCCATGTGTGCAGTGGCCACGCGGCAGCTCTGGCACTGCCCTCAGGAGTAGGCACCTTTTGTGCTGGTACGTCTGCATGTAAGTAGGGTCAGACCACTGGGGCAGGAAATAAATGCAATTTTATTTTAATGTACTTCATCACGCTGCCATAACAGCTGTGTACTGCAAGGACTTTTCTTTATATGAGGGCCATTCAGGGTTAAGTTCTATTAAATAAATAAGGAAAATCACAGGTTTGTCAGTGGTTGTGTTTTGCTATGCTCTCTTCCATAGCAAACCCTCTCTGCTTCATTTGAGGAGCCGGTATTTGGTAGTAATTGTTAATTATACTTTTTGTTATTCTGCAATAGAAGATGCAGACAATAACTCTGAGCTGATGTGAGGTAATGGGGCTCCTGGTTAAAAGCATTGCCTCTAAAAAGCCATTGTCTAATAGTCACCCCTCCTCGGATATTGTACCCAACTTCCTAATGGTGAGCAATATTACCCTGAGTCACCATCTGAATGAAGGGATATGCTCAGCCAATCTTCCCTCACCACCTTCGTCCTTGCCTCACTTTAGTTTTCCCACACCCCTAAAGCATCCTTAAGGATAATCCCCACCTGTGGACAGCACCACAGAGGTGGCAGGGCGGCATCTCTCTCAGAGTTTTGGCAAGAGCTCTGCCAACTGTGTTTTCCACTCTGAGTTACAGATTTTCACTCAAAGTGATGTCATTGTTTCCACAGAGAAAAAAACACCCAACCGAATGATTATTCAAAAACAAAGTAATTTTCTTTATGATGAGGATTATCAAATAGCTGTCGTGTGAGTAAAGGTCATACCACAGAGTGGCATTTTGCCAGTATAGGACAACTCTTTGATTGCGATTTTTCAACCATATTAGCCTGGGCACACTGTGGTAATCGAAAACTATCCAGAACTAATGTATAAATAACTGCCTGCTACCCCTGAGCAGGATCAGCACAGCTCTCCAGCAAAGCTGAAGCCTCTTGTTTGAGGGAGATGCCAAGGCCTCTGGTACAGTATTTTTACAGGTTAGAGGGTGTTTATGTGTTGCACCTCTGAACTCTGTGTAAGTTAGGGAAGGAGGAAAATCCTTTTGTTTGCCCTCAAAGACAGTTCAAGTGTGTTCAAACTATCAGATCCTCAGTGAGAAATGTGATGTCCTTCACATGTTTCCTTTATAGAAACATTAATATAAAACTCAAATATTTACATGCGGTATTTGAGTAAGAGGAGAAATGCCGAACCATTACACAGAACAGATTGTAGATTTTTCTGCAGAAAATTGTATTACTGGTGGAATGAATAATAAATAATATAATTTCCATCACATCCAGGAAAAACACACAGCATGTGTCATAGGAGGACTGGTGAAAACTTGGATTTTATTTTGAGAAATATTGGTTAAAGTGTGAGGTCTTTTTAATTAACACGCTTCATCAGAATAAAAGAAGGCAAGAGTTTAGGTGTGAGCGAAAAATTTATTAGAAATGTAAAGAAATGTTAATAGTACTCATTTGCAAGTAGTCATGAGGCTTCAACGTTTGAAATTGCAGCTCCAGCATATTACGGAGAAGCCACGGAATAACTCACATTTCTTCTTAAAATACTGAAAATGGAGGTTGGCAAACCAAAATGATAATTGTTTAAATGACCAAGAAGCTGTTCTAATAATAGGGTAAATGTTCTAAACAGAAGTGAAAGCCCTCCACTGCAGTATCTGTGTGCCGAAGTGACAAAAAGTGCCACTCTTTCTGTGTCTGTCTGTGGCTCGGGGGCTGTCAGAAATTTTGTACATTTTGTAAAAGCAGTAAGAACTCCTGAGAGAGTGACCTCAGCCTCAGTGTCCACCAACACATTCTGATTGTGTTCAAAGATCCACATTTCCCTCTTTCCTGTCTCTCGTATGTCCCTCAGATCTATTGTGTCACTGCTGTGACTCAAAAACCTGCACTGAAATTTATTATTTTTTACAAAGGGCTGCACTTAGGAGTTGATGGGAGAGTCTGGCAATTAAAAAAAAAAAAAAAAAAAAGACAAGCCATTGTAAAAATAGAAACATTAAGGCAATCTGTTATGGTTCTTGTTTACAACTCATCTGACATGAGGGCGCAGAGGATTATTATGTGTAACAATTATATTTTGATTAGGAAAGAGATACGTAGAAAAAAGATAAAATATTTCTGTTCCTATGTGAAAGGAAGGCACCTTGTGATTTAATTTCCAGAGCATTATGTAAATTTTAAATGTCAGAAATGTAGAATTTAAATCCGCCCCTGTTTGTTTTGCAGCATTAATGCTTCCTACAGTCACGGGCACACTGCTCTCCCAAACTTCTGCCCCTCGAAGAAGAAGGGCAGAGAGAAAACTGTTACTGGCTTTCTGACAATGGCAGGGAGTGTGTTAAACCAGTGTAAAATTCAATTAAACTGTCTAGCCAGGTTTTTGAAGCTGAAATGCAGACCCTTTCAGTTAAGCTTCTTATTTTCCTGTGACCGACACCAGTGGATACTGTGTTATGCCAAAACCAACAGGCTGTAAAGCACCTTGTTTCATGCTCCTAGCTGATCAATATTTTTATTTTCCAGGCTTGCCCAGAAATATGGAGGCAGTATCACCTAACAGTAAGTAGAAACACCTTTTTTATTTTCTTCTACACCCAACCTATTTACTCCTCTATGAACTGCTGACCATAAAATATAGACAAGCATCTTCTGTGAGAAGATAATAAACATCTGAAGAGTTTTTGAACTGAAGAAGCTGATGAAACACTGCCACTATTTTTTAAACATCTTTAGAATTCTGATTTTGTTTTAATACTGTAATAATTAAATGAGTACCTTGCCTCTCTCCTCTCAGTGACCACATTTACATGTAGAAAGAGAGTTAAATTTGAAGTTGGGATGCATGGCAGGAGCAGTAATCCCATTTCAGATATTCCAGATGCTGGTAATTACTCACTCAGTGTGACAAAACTTTCTTCTTAAATAAGTAAAATAAATCTGAGTTAGAGAGGAGGCAGTAATTTTAGCAAATAAACTCATAAACTTTCCTAGATAATTTTAATTGGTCAGGATATAGTTGTGACTGCTTCTTTGGCCTGCATTAATTGATCTTTAGTCCCTGAAACAAGAAAATAAAAATTTTTGAACTACACCAATGTATTACTTAAAGTTTTTCCTCATATGTAAAATAGAGATAAAAATAAAACAAAATGCATATAAATTTGGCTAATATTGAAACCTGGTATGATATTTAGCTAGTTAAGACAATATTCTGTGGATTGGTGTCACAGATCTTGAATATGTTATTTTCTAAAATTCTCATACATAAAAAGACCTTTAAAGATCAGGGGTTTGTTGTTCCTTTGATCCTTTGCTGCCGTCGCTCCCCAGACTGGCCTTGCACGTATTTTGCTGTTAGAGATAATTAAGCCCCACTCTCTGCTCAGAACAAAGTAGTAAAGTTTCTACATTACTTTTCTTTTTGGGTCTTTGGCTTTTTCTCTGGAGCAGTAGAATGGATGTGCTTTATCATTTCTGCCTCCACGTCTTAATGGGAGTGGAATGCTCTTTTTTCTGCTTTTTTGCTTCTGAATTCAACAAATAGGAAAAATCTGCACTTAAAACCTCCCATTTGTGATTTGTGTATAATGATTTTAACACAAAAATCTGCTCTGGAAATCCTCTACCCTTCCTGAGAATTTACTTTTAAACAGAATTGGTAATGATTTTTTTTTTTTTTAAATGAGCTAAAGGTGCATTCACTGAATATTTCTGCTTGCTTTTTTTAAAACTGGATAAAGGAAAAAGGTAAATGCTGTCTTTCATTATAATCCCTGACGGTGCATGTAGAAACAATTTCTGAAATGTTTATGCTACTTGGAACTTAATAATCTGATAGGTATGTTTAGTGCAGCAATGCCTTGTGTTCTGGTTTTTACGGAGATGGAAGATTGAATTTAATTTCAGTCTCTCCTGCCACTGAAAATTCCTCAAAAAGTGAGTTGCCATCAACACTCAGAAAATACTTATTTCTATAAAAAAAGTGTGGAGTAGCTTAAACCTGACCAAGTGGTTAGTAGGCCAGAGATATCTTGAGATAGAAAATTATTTCTGTGGATTTTGGAGAGAGCATTAAGGGTTTACACTTAATTTAGTGTAAAGCTAAAAAAATGTGTGTCAGAACAAGCTCTTGTTAGAAAATGTTGTGATTACAAATATGAGTGTATTATTAAAAATATCCATTTGGAAATTCCTAATGTATTTTAAGGGCATTTTGAAATGTGGCCAAATATGGGCACACAAAGAGAATTGAGATTGAGTCAGACCCTAGCTTCTGATAAATAGTTTTTTTAGTTTGCAGATTATCTGCAAAAAATCCACATTTCTGACACGTAGGAACTGCTTTGCACGCCTCCACTTTTTGCATGGGAAGAGTTACATTAGCAGTCAGTTAAGCCTGGAATTTAAAAATTTGTGTGGTAAAAGACATGCTCAATATTTACAATAAGTAAATTGAAAGAAACTCCATTATCTGAATTGTTTAAAAGTATGAGTTCTGGCTTTCATTACTCCCTTTAAATATTCTCTTTTGCACCCAAAGCGGAATAGAAGGAACTAATATTCTGGCAAGAATCAAAACTTCTGTGTTAGAATAATACATATTTTATATATATTATATATATATATTTATATGTTTATAACAAGAAATCATGATTTTTTGCTCTTATATGAACATACTAGTATTTCACTTTGAAATTAGTTTACAATTTTCCTATCTTAGAATAAATATTTCAGTACAAACAGATCAACAACTTAAAGAAAAATAAGAGAAGTTTAAACCGAAAGTCTTGCTGTGCTGTTGCAGCATGCAGAGGCTGCCTTGTCCTTGGGGACCATGGGAAGCTTTCCCTGCACTTCAGCCGTGGATGCAACCACTAGATTTAAACTGGTTTTGGTAAATTGGTGGTGAGTGTCGCTCATGCAGATCCATTTAGTGCAGATCAACAGGCATCAGGTTTTGTGATAAAACACCATTTTTTTGGCATCACTCACAAATGACCATCACAGAGTTTGTCTGAACATTTCACATTCTATAAAGTATTCTTAGTTAATTACTGTGAATACTGGTGGAGAACCACACGGCCTTCCACCTCTCTCTTTTGTGAGGCTTTTGCTTATTTTACTCATTTTCCAGCGCCTTCCTAGGAGATGGACTGCCATCTATTGACTCCTCAGAGCCCCTACATGGTGCATAGGGGTACTCGAACAATGGCTCAATAACAAGTCCATTCTGCTCTTGGGGATGGTGGTGGGGTTTGTTGACGTTGGCCATGGTGACAAATTTGGGCACACTACGAATAATTTGTTGTGTGAGTTGAAATGTCTTTTATTCCAACTAAAACAGACTGCCAATACAGGGAATCTTAAGAAGAAATGGCAAAAAGGATTATAACTGGAATATTTTAATTTGCCTTTTGATGGAAGAAAAAGATTATCGTATGGTATTCAATGAAGCTTAAATCTAAGGGCTCTGCCATAATCAGACCTTTATAAATGGGTGAAGTTATTTTCTTTAAACTTGTTCATTCAACTCTCTTAACTAAAATTATTCTGAAAAAAAACCCCAATCAAAGTCAGCAGAACAATCTAATTCCCACTGTGGCTTTAAATAATATTTAATAACCTCTTTAAGATGGTGATTTAAAACTTTTACACGTCATTTTCATCATGACTGCTCTCTGTATTTCTTCTGTATCAGAGAAGGGAAATTACATTTGTAAAAACGTACTGCGAGTTTTTCTTCATGTAGGTATCCATTTGCAGTAAATTGGTTGGTTTTGATACCCACTTGTGTTTATCAAAGGGGTTATTGTCAATCTAATAATAGGACAAGGACTTTGGCAGATTCAGGATAAACAGTTTTGGTCCTGGCTTACTGCAGCGTCCATAATAGGTGTGATTTTTTTCAGGCATGAGGCATTTGGAGACCTTGTCAAGCTCTTTGTTCTAGTTTATGAGGAAGTTTAACTTACAACTTTGTCTTTCTAAATGCCCGGTGCTCCACAAACCGAGAGAAACATGGTCTGTGCTCCACAGGATGTGCCATCACATCCCCTCTCCACACTGAGGATACAGGGAGGTGTTTTCACCCTCAGACCAGTTGGCTCTTTCTCATTCTCTTTTTCTTGTTGTTTCAGATTTCCATTATAAATGTAGATGTATTTATTTTGTATTTTGAGTGGATGCCCTCCTACTACAAAAAAAATTATAAACCCTAAATAACCTGAAAAAAGTCAGTGGAAAAATTTATGAGAAGAATGCACTGTATGATTTTCATTTGTTTGATTCAGTTTTGGAGTTTATTCTTAAAAAAATACGTTTCCCCTCCAAGTTTGACCTCCTGCCTGTTCACCTCAGTGTGTGCCTGGTGGCAGCTCTGTTCTCAGCAGGTCCAGGCACTGGAAGGGCAAAGCTGGAGGTTCAGTGCAGGTCCGGGCTGACGTTCCTGGGGGACAGCCCTTCCCCCTGCTGCTGTTGGTGCCAGTGGCCTGGGGCTCTGGGCTGGCCTTCCAGGGTGCTCTGTGGGCTGGGGTTCCCACCTCCAACCAGCGGGTGGGACCTCGGTCCTAATCCCATGGTCACTCTGTGGCTTCAGTGGCCGAGCACACCTGTGAAGCTGCTGCAAGCAGTCGCATTTCCACCCAGCAGGTGACTCACCAGAGGAAAAAAGAGCAAATTTATTTCTTTTCAGTGCATAGCAAACCTGTTTTGCTCTGGGCATGAAGCTGTGCTTCTGCCGTGAGTCCCCACAGTGCAGCCCAGACTCCCCTGGCAGTGCGTGGGGAGGGTACCCAGTGGAAGTTCACAGGACCCCTCGCTGTCAGATGGGAAAGGATCTCAGCACATTGGCATTGTCAGGGTGACCTGTACCATAGAGGAATGGACATGGCTGGTCTGGCCCAGGAGCAGGATGTGGATACCACAGCAAACAGGAATGAACTTTGCACATGTTTGTATCTTCTTCTCAGTAACTACCGGGTAAAAAAATTCTGTCCCTAAAATGGACAGAGCAGGTTTTTTATTTTCCTGATATGTTGCTCAATGTTGATGTGTGTGTTAAAACACAAATCCTGCTGGGCCTAGGTGTTTTGATTCTGTAGGGATTGCTCACTTTTAATAACCTCTTCCTGCCTCAGTGCCTCTGTCTCCCATGCCCTGCCTTCACCAGTCTTGTCTGTGTGAAAGCTCCCAGGCCAAGATGGCCACCAGCAGAGTTTTAGAACCATCAGAATTTTTAACTAGCAAAAGCTATCAGTTAACACTCTTTCTGACAGTTTGTTAATCGTACTTTTAATCCACTTACATAAAGGAAGGTGAACCAGGAACTGACAGTTTTGGCCCCTGTATGTAAAGGACACGAAGGGACAACGTGTCTTTTGTGTTTAAATTTTGTGCTCGGATTTCTTTGTGTGCATTATTAAAATTCCTCGTGGTCTGCCACTTTTTTCCTAAAATAAAAATGTAAGCTATGTCCCAGAAAGCAAATTTCTGTCCTTTAAGGTGTGGCTTTCAGAAAGGGAAAATTTAAAATAATACAACCATGGCAAAAAATATATAAGCTTGAGAGAAAGAATATGTTTGGCTTCCAGAGAGGGGTTTTTTTGGATATTTTTTTAGTTGAGGGAAGTGATGGGTTTAGAAGTATTTTTGGGAGGAGGTGAATGCCCGGCTTCCCGTGCTCTGGCCGTGACATGGCTGCAGGGCTCTGCTGACCACAGCGTAACACAAGGCCAGGGACCATGGGACCAGTCCACTCCTCTGGAATGCTTCAGCACCTGGCCAGTTCCTCTCCAGGTGTTTAAAGGCTATTTCTAGTAACTCCGATAAAAACACCACTTCATATATGAGATAGGCCATGTATTTCTCATATTTTGGGATCCCAAAATCATGTGTCAATGCTTCAGTGTTTGTTCAGCAGGATATTTTACAGGAAAGTCAATCCAGAATTTGCAGGGATATGGATTTAGGGTAAAGATTACTCTGGTGAGTTTGGGGTGACATAAACACACGGAGCATGTTGGTGTTCCCACACCTGCTCAGAGGCAGGGGGGTTTGTGAAGATTTCCTGCCCTCCAAGGAGGGTGCTCATCCCATTAGCCAAACGAGGAGGTGGGGCAGAGCTTGGCAAGCAATGGGCAGATATTTTGATTTTAAACTCTCGGTTTGCACTGTCCAAGCCAGGGCCCTTTTGCAACTGATTTTCAGTGTCTGAGATGCACCTGACATGCTGCCCACCATGCACAGCTGTCCTAGAGAAAACCAGCATGTCAGAGGGGGTCAGAGTGCTGGGCAGGGAGATTTTACTGTACATAATGTTTATTTTCCCCTACTAATTGTAATTTGCCCTGTGTTGCCATTCTCTTTCAAGTCTCAGATATTTTTTGAGGCAATCAGAAACCTAAACCCCAGATCTTTTCCTATTACAAAGAAATGATATTTCACAAAAGGCAATATTCTTTCTGATAGCTTCCCCCCACCCACCCCACCCACCCCCAGAAAACAAGGAAAGTTTGAGGTCCTGAAATAAATGTTAATTTTATGAGTTCAAAACACGTGCTATAGATTTCAGTACAAAAGCATACTAGCTAAGAGTTCTTTCTCGATTTTTACTTGAGAGCTGTGTTTAAAATGTCACAGGGAAAAGAGGCAGCTTTAGTAACCTTATATCATTATGTAACATGTCCTGCAAGAACCCAAGCAGGAGTTTTGGGTGGGATGTGGGACTTTCCAGCAGCACTGGCCTCACCTGCCACTTACCTTTGTCATGTAATAACCATGGTGGGAAATGTTCTGCTTCCTCTAACCTTTATCTGTCCTGTGCTCTTCCCCACCTGCTCCCAAGAAAACAAAATAAAAGGTTCTTTTAAATTGAGGATTAAAGACTGATTACATTTTGACCAAAAATTGCATTTTGGTATATTTCTGGAAGCAGTCTGGGAGGGGGGAGAGAATGAAGTAGAAATCTTGGCTAACTGAACCAAGTAATTACCATTTCCCTGATTTTGGGACTCCTAATAGCCCTGTGTGGGTGTTTGTCTTGGAGAGCAGCGTGCCTCAGAGAACCCCTGCTTCAGGACGTTGGTGTGGTGTCGGGAACTGCATTTGCTGCAAAAACAATGTCTTAGGTCTGCCTTTGAAAGGGAAAGGGAGAAGAGCAGCGGATGGAAATCAATTTATTTTAACACTTTAAATCTCTAGTTGTCTGACCCCCACATATCTGGAATACTGTTTGTGCGGTACATGCCATTTGGTGACCTGTGTCACTCCAGCCCTGCACACCCCAAAACCAGCAAGTTTTGGGTTGTTTTTGTGATTCAGCAAAGCTGTTGGGTGAGTGGTTATTTAATCAAACAGGATAATCAGGGAAGGTTCGCCGCTGCAATGTCTCCTCTCCATATACTCAACTGCAGCTCTTTTAAGGAAAGGATTAAGATGATCTTTTCTTTAATGCTTATGAATTCGGTAAAAAAGTTTCACCTCTCTTTCCTTTAGTTTGAAAAGGTGAATCTACACAAGCATTTAAATAATTTTTACTATTTCAGGTATTAACCATATAAATAAGGAAGATTGAATTTTTAAGCTAAATTGTTTCCAATGCATTTTAAAAACAATTAAGAAAAAAATCTGAATATTTCTATGCCCCCTTTCTGCAGTCAATGCCATGTAGGAATACTTATACTGAAGTTCCTATAGTCTGAAAGTTACTCCTCCAAATTTGATATGTTGGTGACTTTTTCAAGTTTTAGTAGAACTTAGAGCTGGTTTCAAAATTCCGTAGGAAACCAAAAATCATCTGTCATCTATCAGACATTTTAAGATGTAAAAAAATCACACTTGCACATAGGTAACATAAAATGGATTTTGGTACATTTTTGTATTGCAAAGTGTGAAAAATGTTAAATGTCAGTAAATCTGTCTACACTGTGTGGTTTATCCTGCCAGTGATTCATGTGTCAGAGCAGCCCGAAGCTCCTGCCAGTGAGACAGTAACTTCCTCAAGTTATGCTGAATCATGTTAATAATCTACGGATTAGGATTCCTTAAAAATATTCACTGATTTAATTCTGAGAGGGTCTATCATGTCAATGATATTAATACATCTTGTTAGGTCCTGTCATGTGTATAGAAAAGTTACTATCCCCGTGACAGAATTACCCTGATTTTGATTTCAAATGTTGAAGAATCAAGCCTAAAGGGAATTAAAAGGAACTGAGGGCCCATACAAAGTGGTGAGCAACACAGAGCCATAAGCAGGTTCTCATGGAGAAGCCTCAGAGGTGTGGGTAAGGTGCATGGTGTGTGCACACACACTGTGGCACCCTCGGAGGGCCGCAGAAGGAGGCATCCCACAGAAATTTTGGCTACAGGGAAGTGAAGTTGGGCCTCCCATTTTGACTCATTTTTGAATGTTGAATTTGGGTTAACGTTTGACAAACATACCCAAACAGAGGTGGGTGCAGCTCTGAAATGGGCACAGACAGCTCCCACTCTGTAATGGAATGGGCATCAACAGCCACCCCGTGATGGAATGGGCAGAGACAGTCCATCTGTGATGCAATGGGCACCCCAATCCATGGCTAGCCTGACGCGGCCCCTTTTCCTGGTGCCTCCTTGGTGCCTCCATGGTACAGTGTTGCCCAGTGTGGGGTGGGGAGGAAGAGGTGCTGTTTTAACATCAGAGCAGGTGAGGAATTCACAAGGAAAGCACAGTCACTGCCTGATTCAGACTTTATCAGAGTTGAGTCCAAAAGCTGCTTGTCTTTTTTCTCTGTTTTTCCTCCCCTCAAACTTGCAGTTTTTCCACCTGAAGTAGCCGCTCACCTTGTAGCTAACAGAAAGAACTTTTGTGTTGTTTCTTGACTGTGCAGTTAATTCTATTTCTAAAGGATTTTTATAACTTCCTTTATCACTTAATAAAAGGGGTGGTGAGAGTCCATGCAGGAGCATGAACACTGGAGGGTTTCTGTGGACTTTGTGATAACCCTGAAATCTCTCCTCCTTTAAAATTAATTGCAGCAAATTTGCATGAGATACCCAGTTTCTGTCTGTTTTGTTGATGGCAGATGAGACCCTGGTTAAATTAATTCTAATTTTCTGATCGTGGCATGAGGAGGGAAAGACAGGAAAAATGATAGCCTTGAGATACTCAAAAGTTCACCTGGAGGAATCAGTTTTGGTCAACAGCATATTTACATTATGTGAGGAGAAATCTGAAATACTTTGATCCATTTTTACATGCTGTAGACTATTCACAAAGTCATAAGTCATATTAAAGTGAAAACTTTATGGAATTTAAAAAAAAATTAAAAAACGTGCAGGAAGGATGTGGAGAAGCTTTTGTACATCAGTGGTTGTATACAGGCTGTCAAGTGTTTCTGCAAGGACATATTTGGGATGAATGTCATTCCTTGTAAAGCTAGGTACAAATAATTATGGCAATACTGAATATATATGATGCTCTTTAATGGAGAGCATATGAAAAAATTATCAGGAGATGGATAAACATTAGCATGTGCAGTTGACATCTGGGTAATGTAAGGAAAGTGCTTCTGTGAAATTGTCAGTTGGTAAAGGATGCTGCAGGCTGAAGCCCAGCAGTTTAAAGGGGAAAGGTTCAATTATTGTCTACTTAGAACATACCCCAAAACTCACTTCTAGCAAACCAATGCACTGCTTGCCTGGCATCTTGTATTCTTCAGCAGCACTACAATTTTTTCCCATGTTTAATTTTAGCTGTGATCAGAAGT
This sequence comes from Acropternis orthonyx, assembly GCA_035583155.1. Classification (NCBI taxonomy): domain Eukaryota; kingdom Metazoa; phylum Chordata; class Aves; order Passeriformes; family Rhinocryptidae; genus Acropternis; species Acropternis orthonyx. The sequence continues at coordinate 7,857,397 of JAWWEU010000091.1, forward strand.
CACTTCAAAGTAAATATTTGTTAAAAATTCGTCAAGAAATATTTATTAAGAATACTTCCATAAGAAAGTTATTTCAAATGCGGTACTTCCTCTTTTTCATCTGATGGTGAGGGACGATCAGCAGACGACATGAAGGTTAAAGGGAGGGAAAGGAAGCTGTAAATTATCCAGAATGACAGTAAAAATTAAAACCTTGGGGTTTGTTGGGCTCCCTGGTGTATTAGCTAATAAATATAACCATGCTTTAGTTCTGTTCATCTTCTGATTTTATAGGCTTTGCAAATGTTTGTGTTCAGATTAATGTATAAATGTATGTGTAAGTATGCATATGCTTAGCGTGGGCACATGTGTGCATGGTGCTGTGCCTGGGCACTTATATACATATATATATATGCACGTTTGGTCAGTCCCCTAATAAACATTCAAATAAAATATACGTGTCCCCTTGCACGAGTCTCCACCTCCTTCTCCTCCTCCTCTTCCTTCTCCTCCTTCTCCAAGGCCTCTCCCCACCTCCCCCACCCCACTTCAAAGCTTGTGGTCCTTTCTCCATCCGTGTACTAAAAGGTTTCTTTGTGAGCCAGGCCATTTGTCCGTCATTGTTTGGGGCCCAAACGGTGGTAAAATACCCTGTCACCGATCCGGAGCACGGTGAATGGCAGCTTCTCTCCGGACAATTGGCGGCAGTACCGAGAAATATTCCTGAGAGGATTATTTAACCTTTCAATTTAGGGGGCACAAAGCCCAGCTGATTAATGAACTTTCTGATGGGCGCCGATAAGAGGATCTATTTCTTTATTTCCTCCAAAAGTGATTCCTTCTCCTGTCCCATATTACTATAATCTTAAACATAAAATGTGGCAAATAGATTAAAAAACAGCACTAAAGAGTTTATCTGGCTAGCAAACTGAAGGAGCTAAATTAAAATTGGTAATGAAAGCAGTGGCTGAGCCCTGTATATGGTTTTTAAATGCGCCGTGTATTTTGAAGAGACTTATTCTCCAGCCTGCTTGGTAATGACTGCTTTGGGTGCGCGGTCCGGGTCCGGCTTCTGTTATCCCCCCCAAAAAATGAGTTGTGTTATCTGGATGACTGCAGACACATATGCATCCCCCTTTCTCACTGCATGGGCAGACAAGGTCGATAGCATTACAAGGTATTTGTGGCAGTGCTTGTTTCAGTTTTCAGAGCTGCCAGTTTTCAGCCAGATTTGAATTACAAAAGAAGAAGCTGGCATGAAAATTGAAAGGGTTTATCGGCTAGTCTGAAGCCTCATAGCACATTGCTTATTTATGCAGTCCATTTGCACCAGGAAATGTAAAAAGGAAATACATTTTAAAAATAAGGTCATAAAGACCCAGATATGTTTAAGATGGCAAATAAAATATAGATACCTATAATATCTTTCCAGGAAATGATTTCACTTAATGTTGCACATTACTTCGGAGGAGCATTTATGTTACTGTCATAAATTTGTGCGTTTGTGTCACCATACAGATAGTCCCCAGGGATTAGGAAGGAAGTGTTTGCTAACTTACTTTAAAATTAAAATAGAAAGGGAGATAGGTTTGTACTTGGAGAGCCACATCAGGAATAGTTGGAGTTTAATGCGCCGTCCTATTTAAATAACGTTTTGCATTCCCTGTAAAATTAGCCATGGACGGCTGGAGAGATGCCACCACCTTTGGAGAAGATTGGGATGCCTTTTAAACCATGAAGATTTTGAGGCATTCAGGGATTGTATTGTTGTTATCCTCACTATCTCGCATACATTCATTTTCTCTACGAACTTGAGGATTTTGTGTCTGTTTCTCAGAAAAGACTTTTTGAATTAATATTTTAGGGTTTCTTCCTCTGCTTGTGAGAGTATCAAAAGATTGCATTCATTTATTTTAAATATATAATATTGTACTTTTTGTCTCTTCCTTAACATTTTCACACAGTCAATTGTAGATGCTATTTGCATCTATTTAAAATGCATTGTAGAAATGTTTTATTTCTGTAGAAAACGACCACTTCACAGTGCTTATATTGCAGACTGGGTGAGTTAAATTCCTTCTTCTGTGAAAGGGTTTCCCAGACAGTGCAATCAAAAAATAAAATTTTGACCATCAATTGGTAATTTAATGTGTATCATGGCCTTAAAAAATAATTTTAAAAAAGCTGAAAGGCTGAGTGAGATCACCTTTTTCTTGGTTATTTAGCTGTGTTTTGGTGATCCCCAAAAGAGTGGGAAGAAGGTCACAAGCACATTCAGTAAACTAAAAGTGCAATTTGTGGGAAGATGCTCAGGTCTGACCTCCGCAACTCCTGTGGGAAGAGCAAGGGTTTTTAGATCGGTGGAAAAATGAAGAATTAACATTTTGTGAAGAAATTATTTTATTTGTAATTGTTTGGAGTTTAGGAGGATTAAAAGTCAAAATACTAAATGTGTACAATTCTTGTTTATTAGCATGCACCAAGCTCAGTGTGTTTCTGTCATGAATTTTCATAAGGATTTTTACTACGTAGCATGTGTGGCTTAATGATGCAATCACCTGATAGACTGGGAAGACT
>JAWWEU010000091.1:7862452-7879794 GCA_035583155.1 Acropternis orthonyx
TTGCTGCCCTTCAGGAGCCCTGTCCAAGGCAGAGATGATTTCTGGGGATGGTCCTCATGCCAAAAACTAACCAGAATAACGATGACTGGTCCCCTAAACAAAAATATGTATTTTGCCCCAAGGGGACTACACAAATGTTTGCATTTTGGTTTGTTGGGGTTTCTTTTTCCCTTGTCTGTTCTATGTATTAATGATAAAAGAATACCAAGTCAGCTTATTGAGTAACTCACACTGCTGTTAGCTGGAGAGCTCTCACTGTGAGGTGTGGATGACAAATACACAAATTGCTTTATAGGTGGTGGTTTTTCCCTTCCCCTGTTTCCCCACCTATTGTCACAAATCACTGTTGAATGTGTCACTCTTCTTAGTCCTTCTTCAGGCCCTTCCTGGTGCGTGGATGTGAGCTGAGGAACGTGACTCTGAAACATGTATTTAAACTCAGGGCTGGGGAGTTCACAATAAGGTGACCCTGCAGGTGTGATCAGATTCATAAAGAACGGCATTGAAAGGTTTCTCTTGTTCCTGCCTATTTTACAAACACTGCTGTCATTCTTCTGGAGGTTATGCAGGAGAACATAATGGCTCCCACAGCAGAAGAGTGTGGTGATACAGATTTAAAGAAGAAAGACATTCCTGTAATGGCTTTACCAAGAACTACTAATTTCTTTGAAATCTTGGGCATTCTTCCGTGCTCCTTTAGCCCCAGAGAGAAGAAAATGCACAGAATGCAATAAGGTCTCTCCTCAGCCCTGCTGTTTTTGGGCTAGAAGTCCTGCATCCCTCATTGGTCCTGGTGCCTGCCTGTGCCAGTGGACCATGGCATCATGTCTGTGCCATGAAGTCCAGGATCACTCCCCTATTCTGTCCGTGGACTGTGGCATCGTGCCTCTCCAGGGGATGATGTGGCATCTGTGAGCGCAGGAGGGGACTGAGGAAAAAGGAGGAGAGGGAGAGATAAATCCTTATAAAGCTTATTTGCTTGCATTCAGAGGTGAAATAACGTGGCCAGGTGGGAATGGTGCTGGGGATACCTCTTTGTACCTCATTTGTGATGCTCAGGCTGAAACTCACTCTGCAAAATTACAGTAACAGGAGCCACTTGCTGCTTCTTCAAACTTAATAGTCCAACAGCAAGCAGGAATGTATTGATCTAAGCATAATAAAATTATATTTATGTAATTTTAATTTATTTTTAATTCAGCATTCAGAATACTGTCATACCTAATTCTTGCCCATTTCCATCTTCCAGACAAAGCCAGGACCCATCAAAACAGCCAGTTCCCACTTGGAACGCTCTGTGTCCGTGTACTGCTACAACTGCTCCCGCAAAGGACACTTTGGATATGTAAGTCTTGGCAGTCTCTACCTTGGAATACGTTGCTAAGGTGGAAATCCATCCCTGCTACAGTGTGTGGTTGAACAAAAGAGCTGAATGAGCTGAGCTGGTGCCACATCAGAGGCGTGTGACCGCAGCACTTCACATATGAAGTGATCTCACCCATCTAATTTAAAGATGGGGGGAAAGGAAAAGTTACTATCTCTCCTTGGCAGGTTTTTTTATTTGAGACTGCCTGGGAGAAAGAATATTCATTGGAAAAGAGGCAGTTGCTGTATGCAGCCTTTTTTTTCCCTTTTTTTTTCCCATTACTGCCTCACTGCCATGTTCAACATCACATCAGTTTTTTCACCCAGCCACTCTGTCAGTGCAACCATTTGAATGCTGTTTTGGGAATTTTTCATTTCTGCCTGCTTGTGATGATCCTCATTCATCGTTTCTTAGTCTAATTTAACATTCAGTTTGGCATCACCCTTCTGTGAGGTGCAGCCTGGTGAGGGAGATGTCATGAGCCTTAAGTGGCTTCAGTAAAAATGGGAGGTTTGCTGTGTCTTCCAAGGTGTTTTGATGATATTTATCACCTTTTTCAGCCCCTGTTGTGACAAGTTCAGCTCTGTACCCACAAATACCAACACAAAGCAAGTATTCGAGTTTTTTCTTTCATGTAATAAGGGCAGGAGCCACAAATATTCAAGAAAATGAATGCTATTTATGCAGTGGATGAATTTAGTTTATTGTTTTCTGTGGCTTAAAAAGAGCAAATTCCCAGCAAATTCCTCCCTTCCATTCCACCTCCTCTTGTGTGTCAGCCCCTACAACTACTCAGCATGTTTTATTAAAAGCTTGGGCCTTTAGCTTAGTTTTACTAAACTGTCAAAAAATTACACCAGAGGAAGACAGCCATACATGGATACAAGTAAGGCTGCTGTAAAATTAATTAGTAATTATTAGGGATGCTGTAAATTAGTTATTTAAGTAATTATTAAGGCTGCTGTAACAATAATTAGAAATTATGTGGGAGGAGCTGATGGTAATTACATGGATAGAAAGTGGTAGAAACTGTATAACATGAGCAAGGGAATAAAGTGACTCAAGGATATTTTATGGTTCTCAAAGTTAAGGAAGATGAAGTCTTTTTACTAATGCACAAGGAGCAGAAACAGCCTGAGCAGTGACTGAGTGAAAGCAGATAAGCCGATAGCAGCACCAGAGTGCAGAGATACCAGATCTTTCCATATGCACATCATTTGCAGAAACAGAGGCAAAAACCTTCGAAAAACCTGATTCTTCACTAAATTTCAGCCAAGCACATGTCAAGTAGAAGCTGAGAAATATGAAATACATCCAAATTGCACTCCTGGTGCACTGTGCCTCTAAAAAGAACAGGGAGCAGGCAGGAGGACATGCAGGGAGAGAGGGTGCCAGGTGGCCCTGGATGGTAGCAGTAAGCACATGCAAGAAAGCTGCTGGTCCCATGGTATAGACACCATGTGGGCAAAAGCTCCTGACAGCTCCTAGATTGGTGAGGGGCAGAGCTCGCTAGAATGGCTTCAAACTGGAAGAGAGTAGAGTTAGATTAGATGTTAGGAAGAAATTCTTTGCTATGGGAGTTGTGAGGACCTGGCACAGGTTGCTCAGAGAAGCTGTGGCTGCCCCATCCCTGGAAGTGTCCAAGGCCAGGTTGAATGGGGCTTGGAGTGACTTGGTCTAGTGAAAGGTGTCCCTGCACATGCAAAGGGGTAGAAATGGATGAGCTTTGGTCCCTTCCAACCCAAACATTTCTGGGATTCTGTGTTTCTAAGACCTGGGCAGTATCCAAGAAGAGAAAGATAGTGAAGCAAAGCACAGCAGGTAGTGAGCAGTTTGCAAGGAGAATGAAGCACTTGACCATGTTACATGGTACATGGAAAAAAGGCAGAATGGTGCAAAGTGTAATCATCAACCTGGCTTGCAAGACATGGCTAAAACTGTGTTTACAGCAGTGAAAAAATTCATATTTCTGCTCCCAGTGTTTCGGAAATAGGCTGACACACACATGAAACGAGAGCCAGCCCCTCTCTCACCAAAGCCGACTGTTCAGGGCTCTCTTCCTTTTCTTTTTCCTCTTCCCTGCACTCCTGTGCACACCATCCTGCCACAGGATTTGCCTTTGAGAACATGGCACGCAGTCGGAGTTCCCATCCTGGCTGCTGGCAGGCTGAGGAAAGATGCTGCCATGGCTCCCCATTGCTCCTTGTCCCTTCCCCCCAGCCCACCTTTGGCCTGCCACACCTCTGCAGGTGACTTCACCCCAAATGACCCAGGTGCCAGGGATGCCCTGTCATGGCACTGTTTGGCTCCAAGGGGGCTGGGTGTGTGGGGGCAGTGGGAAGCAGCAGAGCTGGTGTTGGCATCCTGTTTGGCAGTGGGACAGCCCTGTCCCTGTGCCCAATAGCATTGTCAGCAACTCACCTGGTGTTCACCTGTGCTCACCTGCTCCTCACTGTCTGCTCTGTGGGTGCTACAGACATGTGGAACTGCAGAAAGACAGAGGATTCCTTCTGCGTGCTCACGCAGTGCCAGCATTTGGGTGTGCACAGGAGGGATTATGAGCTGGTAATGAAAATGTCAGTGCTGGCCACATCCCCCACAGGTACAGACCAGCACCTGCAGGACCTGGCCTATTTGTTTTCCAGGAAAATTGTCACTTAGCCGCCTCTAGTGACCTCAAATGTGTTTTGCAGGAGTGCTCAGAGAAGCGGATGCAGGGGAGCATGTTCCCCTCCTCTCCCTTCATCTACTACTACGATGATGAATGTGATATCAAGAGGAGAGCGAAGAGGTTAAAGAGAAAGGTGACAGGTACGGTGTGTTTTGGGAGAGCCCTCCCACCTTTCTCTGTTTGCTGCTTTTTAGAAACATTGTGGAATTATTTTCATGTGTTGAGAAAAGGTTCATGGATTTGAACAGGTAGTCTAGTGGTAGTAGAAGAGTTGTGGCTTTATTTATCACTGTCTGTTGTGGAACGTGATTGTGTCAAAGTCACTCCTGGGCATTGTCAGGTGTTTTAATTCTGAAAATCCACTTACATCATTAAAAATTCCATAAAAGAACAGGAAGGGAATTAAATCATAATTTGTAAAGATTATACCCTGGTGACATGAAAAACTCACAGTGAAAAAAAAATCTGCCCCAGATAAATTTTTGTCTAGCTTCATACATACCTAAGGAGAGGTGTGATGGCTTGGGCACTGGGTTTTAGGTTTTGAACTAATACACTGTGCTTTCCAGACCTGCAGGAAGCTGGCCTTCTGCCAGAACAGTCCGAAACGCTGTGGCAGGAAGAACAGCTTGAGGGGCACAGTCACAGAAGAAAGAGCAGACCTGGGAAAGAACAACACAGGAAACAGAGCAGGGATGGTGAGCAGTTCAAGAAGATGAAGGTGTCCTGGGCAAGGAAACCCCAAAATGAGAAGCACAGGAGGGGTGTTGAAATCCACTGTGGCCCAGAAGGGGACTTCCCTCGGGGCTACAAGCCACAGGCATGCAAGGGCAGCAAGGTCCGTCACAAGTCCTTTTTCCAGGCATTCTCAGACAGAAAGTCTGCATGTGTGCAGGAGCCTCTGGAAGGTGCCAAAAACAAGAAATGGAAAAAGCAGAAAGATGCTACTCCTGTCAGCAAGGACAATCTATTCCTCATAAAACAGCGGAGAAAGAAGTCCAAACAGAAATCCTGGTGATAGGAAGGTATACAGGTAGCACTGGCATTCACTGGCTCTGGCTCTGCCTTCTCTTTATTCCTGTTTCTCTTTTAGCACGTGAAATTGAGCCTGTCCCTGACCCGACCTGCCAGGGGACACACCCCCACCACTCTATCGCTGTGAGCTGTCCCTGTGGCCAGTGAGTCCCAGTGCTCCCACCTGGGGTGGTTTTGGAATAGGCTGTATGTTTCTTTTCTTTGCCTGAGGGCTGTGAGAGGCATGCTGGATTTGACAGGGTTTGTTTTTTCACTGGTCAGATGTGGTTCTGCTGTCAGAGCAGGATCTGCTGCTTTGGAATGTGGCATATTTGGAGTCAGTGCCAGGGAGACTCACATCAGGAGGGATCCGGATGGAGGGCAGGGAAGCGGGTGTAAAGTACATACACCCAGCCATCGGTTCTCTCCGGAGTGCAGAGGGGAACTTGGCACTTTCCCTCCCTTCTGGATGGGGCAACCAAGTCGCTGGTTTACACTCTGGGATGTGGCAGTCGCGTGCTTCATGCTCCCACACAGTGCTGTGGGTCCACTGCCCTCGGTGACTGCCCCATCCCTGCCCTGGCCAGCTGATCAGTGGGGCAGGAGTGAGCAGCTGAGCAGGGAAAAGAGTTTACATCTTGCACTAAATCTGTCCTTGTTCCCCTTGATCTGGAAGCTGTTTCTGGAGAAAAGAATGCAGAGTATGAAGAACATACTTGATTCCAGTTATACTGTTCTAAAATTTAATAATTTTTTTCAAAGACAAAAGTTATTTTTGTACACTGGAATTCAGTGTGTTGTTTTAAGGTTTGTAAGAATAAAATGTTTCATCAAAGGACTAACCTAAATAAAACTTTACATGTGGAATGTGAAAAAAGTGGGTTTGTTCCTCATTTCTCTGCTTTCCAAGCATATTTGGGAACAGTGTCGTGTTATCTTTCCTGAGCTGAAACTACATCACCTCCAGCAAGAGAAAAGCAAAAAAGGGATGGTATTTATACTCTACTGTTTTGAAAAGCAGATTACCTATACCCTGCTTCTCTGTTACCTGCTCTCTACTGTACTACTCCTTTTGTGAGCAGCTGATGGTACCTAACATCACAGTGCCACTAGCAAGGAAAGAAGAACACAGATGAGGCTGGTTTGTTCTACAGGTAAGCACCTGAGTAAATCAGGTGTGAGGGAAACCAGCACTCAAGGCACTGCCTGGGACAAGGTGGGTTATGTCCAGCGCCAGGTGTCACCGGTAACCAGTGCCACCCAGCACTCCCAGTAAGGCCTCTGTCAGGCAACTGATGGATCTTACAGAGCTCAGTGTGTGAATAACACAGAAGGAGATATGTTTGCCTTCAGTGAGGAATAGAGGACAAGGAAAATGGCAAAAATGGGTGATGGCTTTTCCAGAAGCACAAATATCACGATGTTGAGTGCTGTGGAAGGGCAGCTCTGCATTACAATCCTGTGCTGGGCCTGGCGAATGGTCGGCTGAGCTTCCATCAAGCTCTGCTTTATCCTGTTAAACCACAATGTACTTCAGCCTGTCACTCCTCCCGCTTGCTCCCCCCCTTGCTTTGAAAAACTGTCAGTCCTTACTCCAGAGATGCCTGGGACTGGAAAACATGCTCATCCCAGGAGAGGACGGTGTCTCGAGGTCACAGTTGATGTGCACTGGTGAAGCAGCATGAGGAAACCTACATTGCGTGAATAAATAAAGGGCCGCAGCTCAGCCCGGGTGTTGCAGAGGAGACAAAATGGATGGATCAAAAGGTCAGAGTCTTGTTGGGTAATGGGGGCAGGTGTCCCAAGAGTGAAGAGGGGAAAAGGGAGTATTGGGTCCATCATTTGTTGCAGCCACTACACAGTGTGGTTGAGGAAGAAAGGAGCACCGTGATTTGAGGTGTCTGTGTCCGTGTCACACCTGTGGGAGGGAATCAGACATATCTCTGTGACACAGCACAGGGCTGATTCCTCCTTGAAGCGTTTCTTTCCCTAAAATCTGCCTGAAAATATCAATCTCTCTGTCCAACTGTTGTAGAATCTGCTGGGAATCTCACTTAACTATGTATGTCCATGGCCACAATGTACCCAACACTGGTGGTCCATGGTGACAACACAGACCCATGTGCCTCACGTCAGTCTCACCAACAGACCTTGTTCCACCCCATATGTCACTGAGTGGCTCTTTGAGGGCACTGAGCAAACCTGACGTTCTGTTCACCTTAACAGGTGGACTCTGACACCTGAGCACCCAGGGCTCCAATGCTGCACCTTCCAGATGGGATAGTGACAGAGCAAGGTCAGCAAAACTATCCATGACACCATGTGGCACAGCAGCCAGTAATTGCACTTTTTTTGCATTGCAAAATGATTATTAGCACCTCAGTTCATTATCAGAGCAAATTTAATTTTTCAATGTAAAGGAGCCAGTTGTATTTATAAAGGGAACACTGTTGATACAGGCAGAAAAAATTAATTCATGACAAATGTAAGGAAAATTAATAGTCTTTAACCAGGGCAATATTTGACTGTGTCTAATTGCGCTTTGCGAGGTTTGAAAAGTCCTGACAAAGATTCTTATGGAGGCATTTTACACTTCTCCAGATGAAACTGCATTTAAACATTGGGGGTTTTTTTAATTAACCTTGTGCCAGTCTGGTCAAATCATAGAAAAACCATTGCGGAAACTTGGTATTCTCTGGCATATATGTGCACTGTCAGGGGCATTGTCTGCATTTGGGAAGGTCTTGTCTAATCCAAACCCATTCAGGCAGAAAACAAGGAAGAGGGAGAGGAGATGCCAAAGGTGGAGCAACTGCGGGAAGCCCCCATGTGGCTGGTGCTCGAGCTGACCGCAGCTGACAGAGCCTGCAGGCAGGGGTAGCCACAAGGACCCCAGAAGGGGAAGGTTCAGCAGGCACTGAGGGGTCTGGAGTGGGGATAATGACAGAGACACCACGCCAGGATTTCTGGTTCTCCTCAGTTCACTGGTGAGAACACGCAGACACAGGTGACATTTAAGAGTGATGGTTGGATTGTGCGTGGCCAGAACAGGTCCAGCAGAAGAGGAACAAGCCCAGCTGAGACTTCAGTGCCTGCTTGGGTCAGAGCTCCAGGGGGATTGTTCCTGCTGGCCTCTCCAGAGGTTTCCACATCCCAGCTGTGCCCCAGCCCCACTATGGTATCAACCAGACTGCAGCTCTCCCAGACGACAGCAGCAGGAGAGCTGGTTCCTCCATGCAATGAAATCCCAGGAGCAGACACTCCCTGGTAGGGTACAGGCTTGTGAACACTGTCACACCTGAGCAGAGCTTTCTCAAGCAGCTTGTTCCTTCACCAGTGCTCCTACTGTTGTCAGAGTGGCTGCTTTGGGAAGGCAAACAGGAGAACCCTGGTTCAGGAAAGCATCAGGTAGGTAGGAAGCCCCCCTACCCCCCATTTTCCTTGAGGGGTGCAGGTGTTGCAAAGGGAACATCTGCCCCTCAGTGTCCTCCGTGTTCAGCCCTGTGGACAGTCTCAACCTTTTGCTCTGCCACCACATTCAACTCTCCTCAGGACAGCTTGGAAATGCACTGTCTCAACTCAGCTGCCAACTTGAAGCCAATTTGCATTGGATAATTATTTTCAATTAAGTGATAACAATCGTGTTCTGAACAGAAATAATCTTGTCCAAAGGCCAAACAGTTTATCCCGTCTCGGAGATGAAGCGGCTGCTTTGTGTGGCGCCCATCGGCGTCAGTGCCGTTATCAGCCCCACGGTGCAGAGGGGCTCAGCTGGCAGCCAGGGAGGCTGCATGCAGTCCCTCCTGCTGGGACCCTGGCCACCACCACGCCCCACGTCCCCATAGGCACCTGCCTCTTCACCAGTGTATGGGTCTCCTCACCCATTCACCGGAGGAGCTGAGTGGTTTTTCCATCTGCAGACTTCACCCCCCCACTGTCTCTCCTTCCCCTCTAGCCCCATATGCAGTAAGCATGTGCTCTGCATGGCAAGGGACAGCCAAGACAGCTGGAACCAACCTCAGTCCTTCACCAGCCATCCTGACAGAGATCCAAGGGTGCTTCGCACTAGGCTGGCACATCCACTCAGCATCCTTCCCACCCAGGGCATTCGGCCTCTGCAGGAGCTATATGGGTGCCGCTGGACATCCCTGCCTGTGCTATGCTAGTGTCCCTTGCTTTCCAGAGTGGTGCCAGCCATCGTGTGTCCCTCACACATGGATGTGGTGAGTGCAGGCTGGTGACAGTCTCTGCAAAGTTTTGCCTGCTGAGTGTCCATCTCTAACTCTGTTGTGACTGGAAAGGACAAGTGGGGCTGCCTGCTGCCAAAGCATAGCATTGGCCAGGCCCCTTCTTGCCCTCTGCAGGGCAAGGACCACCCCAGCCAAGCCACTTGCCAGTCTGACAGGAGTCACGTTAGTTTGGCACTGGACTTGGGAGGCTCTGGCCAGCTCCAGCACAGGAAGGGAAATAATGGTGGAGGCAGCTGCCATCCCCAAGCAGGCACCAGTACAGCTGCACTGGGATCTGTGCAGGGGCTGGAGCAGAACCCAGAACTCTCTGGCCACAGCTACAGCCTGTCCCAAGTGGGTGTCTCGTGGCCTCCTGCCCTGCCCCTCATCCTTCCATGCCTGACACTGTGGGAGGGCTGGCGCAAGTGGCTGCACCTCAGAGCCTGCCGGGAGCTGACACAGGCCAGCATCAGAGGCAGTTTGGCACACACAGAGCTCTAAACCACACTTTGCTGGAAGGAAGTTGGGATGGGAGATTGTTGGGGTTTTTAATCCACCAAAGCCCAGTCAGTTGGGAAGCTTGGACTCCAGAGCTCCTGCAAGTGAAAAATAGCAAATCCAATATCTTTTTAGTGGTGTTTTTATATTCAAATTAGACATAATCTCCATGAATAAAATTACTGTTCCCAAAGGGATCATGCCCAATTTAAATGTATAAAATGTCATTAAAAGGGCGCTGGCTTGCTATTAAAATTTAACTCCAGCAAACCCCCAATGTCATTTGTATTATAGTTTTACAATTAAGCCAGAGATGTTGGAAATAATAGTTTTGATGTACAGTCTGGTACTGTACAGTAGGAGCGCATTGTTCCTTGGAAACTGCAGCCGGACCTATTGCTGGGAACACCAGCACCAGCCGCAGCTCCTGGGGAGGGGGCACAGCCGCAGTGCTGCCAAGGGGCAGCTGTCTGGGAACAGGACTGTGCCCTCCCCTCCTGCTCACAGAGCGCTCCCACCTGAGACTGATGGCTGCAGCAACGCTGTGGGACTACAGGAAGGGCCCCATGCCTGGGACTGGAAACCCCTCCCTTTTGGGACCGTTCCAGACAAAGGATGTGAATCCCTTTCCCTTTGCCCAGGTTTGCTCCAGGTTTGCCCCAGCTTTGCTACACTGGTGCTGTGTGTCATGGCCTGGCTCCATGGGAAGCTCAGCACTGCTTTCAAGGGCAGGTGGTCCCCGCAGGGACCATCCCCAGGAGCTGGAGCTGGTGGGGCTCCAGGAGTGGCAGGGAGCAGCTGCAGAAGGAAGGGAGGCAGTGGAAGATGCATGCCTTGGGGCACGATGCCCTGTGCCAGTTCATTATTTCATCTTCAATCAGCACCAGTTCAGCTGCCGGGAGCTGCTGGCTGTTTTCCACAGGGGGTGGAAGATCAGGGAGATCACATTTACCTGGGTGTTCTGGTCAAGGTGTGCAAGCTTTCAGACACTCTGATTGCTCCTCAGTCATTGAGCAACGTAACGAAGGCTGTTTCCACTCTCCCTGACAGATGGAGACACTGCTGACCACTCGCTGACATGTGCAGCAGTCCAAAAGCAAAATCAGGCCATCCTGGGAGGTGACAGCCACCACAGGAACAGCCTGTCCTTTCCTGACCCAAACCCTTATGGTCCTGCCCTGAATGGTGGTGGTCCTGCTCCCCTCACCCAGGCAGGCGCATCTTAACTTTTACCATCAAGACGGTGCGACAAACATTTTCTAAAAATCTCAAGAACACAGACCTTCTGGTGAAGGTTGCCAGGACCAGACCCTTTGGTCATGAGGTCTGGAATGTGTGCTGACAAGTGACCAAAACTGGGACCTCCTTTGCTGGCATCTGCTCGCAAAAAAACAATCCGAGCAAGCTTGACAGACCTTTCCCAGCCAGCACTGGCTGCGTGTAGACCCTCAGGAGAGGAGCTGATGCCCAGCCCTGTGACCCCCAGACCTGGTGCTGTGCACTCAGCAGAGCCAACACAAACACCTACTCCCTGGGAAGGGGCAGCTCAGGAAGAGCCTATAATAATGTACTGAATAATTACTGTGCATTAAGGGATATAATGCATATTCAAACGTGCATTTAACTGTCAGAGCAAGCAGGTCAGTGAATACGCATGTTCTAAAATATACGTATTTAACTAATGTGCAATCAATGGGGCAAAACAGTCAAAACTATTTATTACTTCTGGGAAAACAGAACACCTTTCCAAACATTTTAATTACTGTAGAAATATTCTGAAAACAAAGATCACATTTGGTCTTTCACACTTTCTCTCCTTTTCCCCTGAAGAACATAAAAACTGTAAAAACCCATCATTTCTGTGCATAGGAGGGAAATGCTGAGCAAAAGGGAATCTGCAGAGCCCTGGGAAAGTTGTGATCAAGGAAGTGACTGCAGCAGGAGAGAAATAAATAACCCCATAAAATATATTTTATATATGCAATACATATTATATTTATATATATTATACAGAATCCGGATCTGCTCTAGCAAGTAGAGCTGCACCCCAAGGTGTGTGCAGGGAATGCCATGGGGAGCAGTGCCGTGGGGACCAGTGCCACCAGGACTTTGCCCAGCACTGGCACAGGGGCACAGAGGGGTTGGCACTGCCAAATTCCACCTTCCTGGCTGGGTTGCTGCCCATCCCTGGTCAGTGAGAGGTCCCAGCCACGTGCCCTCAGTGGCCCCTGCCATGGCAGCCAGTGCCACAGTGTCGTCCCCTGCCATTCTCTGTTCCTGTCACCCATCTGGCCATGTTCCAAGTCCTCCCTGGGGCTGCTGGAGCACACCCAGCACCCTGGAATGGAATGTGCAGCCTGGCAGCCCCACGGCTGCAGACGGGTGGCCTCGCCGTGTTTGTGGGGGTGAAGGAGTTTCCCTGGCACTGCAGTCATTTCCCTTTAGCTGTTACATGGAGATGCTGTTGGAGGGGACAAGGAAAAGGCTTCCTGCACCCTCAAGTCTTCAGTGCCAGACCCTCCCTGGGTGCAGCCCCACAGCCATGACCACCCCAGGGGGTTATATCCCAACGGAGCCAGTGGGGAGCATCCCAGGCAGTGCCATGCTTCTCTCCCCATGCTGCTCCTTCCCTGCATGGGGCACACACAGCCCCACAGCAGGCAGTGACTGCCAGCAGGGCCAGCAGCACCTTAAGCCCAGGCAGGGCAGCTGTGGGGAGAAGCCTCTGTTTTCCCAGGCTTCTCCTCTAGTGCAGAGCTGCTCCAAACCAACAGAACTCCAAATGTGTCAGTGCATGCCAGACACCATCAAGCACCTTCTGCACATCCCACCCACAGGAGGGAGCTTGGCTTCCACCGACACTGAGAAGCAGCCACTTAATTAAATACACTTTTTTTGTTTTCATTTTCAAGGAAGCATCCAAATTTATGCTAATAACTGAGTGCTTCTGAGTCATTCAGTGGCTGACAACACATTGCATTAAAATAAAATGAATCCAAAATGAAAGTATTTGCAGATTTGGCATCCAGCAGTCTGGTGGGGAAATGCCCCATCCAGGCATTTCCAACAATAGATTGCATCTAGAGCAGGTTTGAGTGCAGGCCTGGCTGCTAACCCGCCACACAACTGTGTGGAAAAGGTCCCTTTTAATTCTTAAAAGAAAAGCAGTTTAATCATTGTGAGGAACTATACCTTCAGGGTATCATTTCAAAAATACAGGCAGAGATTAGGAGGGATTTGTGAGATTGTGTTTATTCCCAATTTAGGTGCTTTCCATAAATTAATTATAAAAGCAAGCCCAAACCAGTCAGAAGTACACTGGGAAATTCTCAGAGTGTTAGTCATTTCCATGCACTAATATTCATGCCATCTGCCTGCCTTTTTTCTGCACTTTGTCTAAATACTCTGTGTTCATCCATGTCCCCCTGTCCTCTGCTGTGCCTTGTCCCTCTCCCCTTTACCCCACCACAGGTACGGCCCCGAGCACAGTGACATGCTTCTGTTGAGAGCATTAAAAGAAGGAAGCCATGTTTTGGCAATTGGAAAATTGCCACCATGAAGGCACAAGCTTTGGGTTTATTCCCGTTTATAGGATTCACTGTTCTCCCAGACAACCCCTTGTCCCACAGGCTGCAAAGGTTGATATGCCCACTGTGAATTCTCCCCAGGTAGAGCCTTCTTTTGAAAGTCTCTTTTTAAAAAGCAGAATTAAAATATCACTCATTAGAACAGTATCATTTCAATTGCTCCTAAATACAGAATCCCAGGTATCCCTTAAGGAGGATTAAAAAAGCCAATGTGGTTGAAATCCCTAATGGGATTTTTCTACAGAAAACTTCTGAAAATGCTTTAAAAGTAACCTTGTGGCAACAGTCTGACAGCCCAAGCACACTCCTGCTCCCCAGTGAAGGTGGGATTTCACCCAGCTGATGGAGTGCTGAGCATTGCAGAGCCTGAAGTGGCAATGCCCAGCAAGGTACGTGGGTACGTGGGCACACAGGGGCATGGTCACAACAGGGACACAGGCGAGGTAGGGACATGGGCACAGTAAGATACACAGGAATGTCGGTACAGCAGGGACAAGGCTGCAGCAAGGTGAAAGGGGACATGGACACACAGGGACAGGGGCACAGCGGGACTGTGGGCACTGCGAGGTGAGCAGGAGCAGCAGCAGAAGGAAATTCTGGTCAGGGCAGGGCAGAAAGCCATCAGGTGAGCAGAGTGGTCACACATGCAGCTCTGGGACCCTCTGCCCAAGGGACTGGTGGGGGTGGTGGGACACCACCAGCACTGCCAGTGTCAGGCCCTGTGGCACAGCAGTTGAACCAGTCTGGCACTGGGGCATTTCCAGTCTCATGGGGAACGGAGGGAAATCCTGCAGGGAAGTCTTGCAGGAAAGACCCTCGCACCAGGACAGTCGGCAAGAGGGCAGCACTCAGGAGGCTGAAGGAGCAGGTCCCACACTGCTGGGGACACACTGTGGTGTGGTTCTGGGCTGGCTGCTTCTGGCTCAGGGAGGCCCCGTCCAGCCAAACACTGATCATTTTGTAAGGAATAAACCCAGGCAAGTGCCAAGCACCACTGCCCGGCCATCATTCCCACTGTCCCTCTTGCAGGGCAGGAACCTAACCTGAGGGCAGCCAGGGAGAAGGGGCATGGGCACCTGTACTCGAGGTGTGACAAGGAGGTGAGAGGCATCTCCAGCCCCTGCCCATGGCATGAGGGGACGGCGGAGGGTGTCCAGATGGGAGACCAGCACGGACCTACTTGCCAGTACAGGGGGCACATGGAGCCACTGGCACGGTGCTACCAGTCCCCGGCTTCTCTGAGGGGCCAGTGCCACTGCTGGCACCTGGTTTTGTCCCTGGGGACACACAACGTGTCCCAGAATGGCAGAGCAGCTGTGCCTCTCGTCGGATTATCCATTAACCAGGTGGATCCCAGCAAAGAGGCTCTGGGAAGCTGCTGATGAACTCCAGGGACAGGAGTTCAGCTGGATTTGGTCCCACCACCAGTCTCTGGTCAGGGCTTCTCAGTCCAGGCTGACATAAACCCCTGGGAATCTGACCTCATTCTCCATGATCCTGGAAGTCACAGCTCCTCCTCAAAACTCAGGGCAGGATGACATGGAGGTGGATAGGGTGGGATGAGACTGGATGGGATGGGATGGGATGGGATGGGATGGGATGGGATGGGATGGGATGGGGATGAGATGGGGTGGGATGGCATTTGGTGGGATGGGATGGTGTTACAGTTAACCTAAATAAAGAAGGGGTTTTGTTGAATTTTTTAGTATCATCACATAGTTTTGGACAGCACAAGGGAACCTTTGCCCTCTCTCTGTGTGCAGACAGGGGTGGGAAAGAATGAAGAGTACTGACAGGGAATACCACGAGAACTTAGTAGCATAAACTTGCTGGCGTGACCAGAACTCACTCTCTCTAGTTCTGGTGAGAAGGTACCAACACATCTTTTTTCTATTGTTTGTTAGATTTGTTCTGCATTTTTTAGTAAAACAATTATTAATTTTCCTACTTCACTCAGATGCCTCATAATTTCAACAAAAATTCACAATTTAGGGGGAGGGAAAATAAATGCAGGAGAAGCTGGGGTGGTCAGGGGGTATTCTGCTTCATTGGAGGTCCGGCCTCCTGGGACATATTGTCAGTAAACCAAGGCAAATGGGATGGGATGGGACGGGACGGGACGGGACGGGACGGGACGGGACGGGACGGGAGGGGATGGGATGGGATGGGATGGGATGGGATGGGATGGGATGGGAGGGGATGGGCAGAGAGAGAGACCCAGACATTCTGCTGTCTTTTTGCAAGGAGCTGCACCACCTCCACACTCCCATATCCTCCAGAGAGCTGCCGGCTCTGCCAAGGGTGGCCAGTATTTCAATGGACATCACCTTCATAAGGGGAAAGCTGGTGGTTATTTCTGTTTCGCCCTGACATCTCATCAAACTCTGGCTGTACCCAAGGCAAGGGCATTCCTAATGTCCACTCATGTCCTTCCTGCTCAGCAGCAAGCGGAGGAAGACATGGCACCCATTCCTCTCCCTCACTTTCAGAAAGGATTTACAGTTTCCCAGTGCTAGGCCTGTCAGCAGGTCTGCCTGGAACAAGCCAGGCAGTGAAAACAGAATTCCCAGTTCAATGTTCACCAGGGTATCAGGATAACAGGAGGGGATTAGAGCATGTACAGAAAATACTAAATATTAAATTAAGCATTTATGTATGTGTGCAGGTCTTTACACACACCTACATACGTGTGTGTAATATCTGGAAAACATCTAAATGGGAAACAAGGGATGGTTATTCAGAGCCAGGGTGACCCTGCTTTGAACACGGTTGCACATGGTGACGTCTGGAGGTTCCTTCATTCACAAGGACCCTGTGGTTCCACTGCTGAGGACCCCTGAGAGGCACAGTGTGGGAGCAAAGCACCACGTCCTTGCCTCCAGAGGAACCAAAGTGGGTCAGGGGACTCCAGACCTGAAGCTACACAATGAAGGAGATGGTTTAAGGTGCTTTTAACTGATAACATGCTCTTGCCAGAACTGTGCACTTTGTTTTGTAAATAAACCCTCTTTGTGGGTCTCCATCTCACTGATGGCACTGGATGGACTGGACCAGTGCTTGGAGGTTGCCAGAGCAGCAATTCCACTGCATCTGCCAGGACCAGCACTGGGAAGCACAAAGCAAAATGAGCCTGGAGGTGTCACACTGAAGAGCAGGTACTCCTGACACAAATCTTACCTGATCAGGAGGGAGATAAGGTGTTGGCTCAAACAATAATTCCGCTCAGCAGTATAAAATAAACTTCCAAGCAATTACTAAAAAATAAAATCAATTCTGCTGGTGTAATCTGACAGCACACTGACAGTGCATCACAAAAAGGGAAATTCCACCTGGAGCACCAGAAGGAATCCCACAGGGAGAGATACTCTGGGACATACACCTTGAACTCCACTTTGCCCACAACCATGTTGTCTTTACCTGTGTGCCTCAGTGCTTGTTCCCAGAGACAAGACACCTGTGTTACCTATTGAGCTCATGGCTCCCTTAGGTTCCCTTGCAGTCACAGCACATGCTTCAGGTGAGGTCTCCAGACAATTTAGATCTGGGTTAATTAAGAAGCAGTGTCTGTTCAGTGCTGTGAGATGTGGCACTTGGGCTCTGGGGCCCTCCAATGCCACCACTGGAGGTTGGCAGCGGGAAGTCCCCCCAAAATAAGACCTGACATGAATGTGTGTGCAAGAATGTATGTATACACAAGTATACATGCACATGTGTATATCACAGGATCACTGAATCACAAAATCATTTGGCTTGGAAAAGTTCTCTGAGACCATCAAGCCCACCCTGTGCCCAATGCTCACCTTGTCCCCCAGCCCAGAGCACTGAGTGCCATGACCAGTCCTGCCTTGGGCACCTCCAGGGCTGGGCACTCCAAACCTCCCTGGGCAGTCCCTTCCAAGGCCTCACCACCCTTTCCAGGCACAAATTCCCCCTCATGTTCCACCTGCCCCCTGCCCTGTCCCAGCCTGAGGCCGTTC
>JAWWEU010000091.1:7884153-7894174 GCA_035583155.1 Acropternis orthonyx
AGCTGTTCTGCCACTGTTTCCCTGCCCTGTGTCCATCCCACAAGGAAGTGGAACACAGTGGACAGCAAGGGAAGGTGGCAGCTGTTCCTTGAAAAAGGGAAAGGATGTGGTGGACTGTCCCCATGGACTGAGCACCAAGGTGTCCTTCTGGGAAGAGGGAACGGGCTGCAGCTAGCTGTGGAGCTTGGCTGAGGGCAGGTGTCAGCTGCAGTGGGACATTCCTGTGTTCCTCCCCTCAGTCCCGCTCACGAGCCTGGCTGAGGAGTCGGACTTCGTGGTGGTGACCTGTGCTCTGACACCAGCCACCCAAGGAATGTGCAACAAGGACTTCTTCAGCAGGATGAAGAAGACTGCTGTGTTTGTCAACACGAGCAGGTACTCGTAGTGCCGTCCCCTGTTTGGGAGTGTGACTGTCACCTTGCCAGGCTGTGGGTGCAGGGGATCTGGTAGGCTGTGAGCCCAGACAACATGTACAGCCTTCACAGCTGCAGCCACCAGGAATGTTTCCCCAAGGTCCCTTCGTATCTAGGCAAAGGCAGGATAAGTTACTCAGGGAGCACCCAGCTCTTCTCCCACTATGGGCAGCTGGAGCAGGAACATCTTGCTGTGCTGGGAGGTTCAGGCACATCCAGAGAGGGTCTGAGCTCCATCAGGCAGCCCTCGGGACCCACTGCCACCGCTTGGGCTGTCCCAGGTGGGCTGTGGCCCTTGGAGCCTGTGGGGCCGTCGGCAGTGACACCAGCCTCTCTCCCTGCACTCTCCAGGGGGGCTGTGGTGAACCAGGAGGACCTGTACGATGCACTGGCCCAAGGCCAGATCGCAGCTGCTGGCCTGGACGTCACGACCCCGGAGCCGCTGCCCACTGACCACCCTCTGCTCTCCCTCAAGAACTGTGGTAAGTGTCCATCAGGGCAGCCAGACCCCAGCTCTGCCAGGCTGCCTGTGCTGCCTTGGGGGCCCACTGACAGGGTGGGACAGGGACCCTTCATCCCCATTATCCCACTGGTGCCAGGGGAGTGTGGAAGGAGAGGTCAGGTACCTATTTAATTGGTCTGTAGGGAGATACTGTACAGTATGGGGGCTGCTGCAGGATAAGAACTCATAAATGTGGTGTCAAACAAGTGTGCGAGCTGTTTTAATTCTCCAGAAGGCTGCCAACATCAGCTCAGATTTAACACCTTCCTCATGTGTGTCCATTCCATGAGTAAAATCCACGGAGGGTCTGATACCAGCAGGTGCCTGAATGCAGAACCAAATTCCAGCTTAGGCTCTGCACAGCTCAGGTGTTCTGTAAGCTCCCGGGCACATATCCTGCTAGGGAAGGTTCCCAGCTGGCTGAAGTGGGTTGCTGAGTCTGCCTGGAGGAGTCTCAGCCTCGGGAGCACTGCCGGGCTGGCCAACCTGCCATGAGCCCAGGCAGCCTGTTACCTGGGTAGTATCAAGCAGATGGGAAGTGCAGATGCAGGACTAACACCTTCTTCTCTGGAGGAGGATGAGACAGAGGAAGAAGGATGGCTAAGAAGGGGCTTGCTTGGCTGCTCTTGTGCGGGATGTCGTCCCTCCAGGGAGAACATTTCTGGAGTAGGGAAAGTCTGTTCCAAAAAGAAACCATAGGGGCATTCATGAAAACTTGGAACTGCCCATGACTGGCGGTCTGTTTATGAAATACAAATTTGTAGATGTTCCTTTTGATTTATCTTTTTGCTAAAACTCATTTATTTGTTTTCTTTGGTTCCGAAAGTAGACAGTGTGGGGAGGGATAGAAGCAGAGACTTTTCTGGAAAAATTTGCAGGACTTGTGAGATTTGAGAGCTCTGTAACAATGACAAGCACAACAAAATTAACACATATGTATTTATTATGTAAATTATAATAGCAATACTAAGTGTTTACTAATATGTAAATAACACACAGATATGTATTATACCTCTGACAGCCCTGAAATGGGCTGTTGGCCCTCTGTGAAGGTGACCAGTGTCTCTCCCTGTCCCCACAGTGATCCTGCCACACATCGGGAGTGCCACATATGCCACAAGGAACACCATGGCAGTGCTGGCAGCCAACAACCTGCTGGCTGGGCTGCGAGGGGAGCCCATGCCCCACGAGCTGAAGCTGTGACAGCTCCGGTGGGACGGGCCAGCCGGGCACCTCGCCTCTGCAGTGGCCAGGAGCCATTAAAGGGTTGCAGGGAATGTGTCATGCTGGTGTCATTTGAGAACAGGGTGCTCCGGGCATGTGGCAGAGCACACTGTGGGGCCTGCAGGTCCCAGCAGGCTGTGGATTGGGGTTTAGCTCTGACTTGGGGAACCCTCACCGTCCTGGAGCTCCTCTGTATTCTGCTCACCGGCATGGGCTGTACTGTAAGGGAGCTGCTGGGGCAGCACCTGTCTTCAAAACCTGGTTGTTGGTCACAGTGAGAGGCCAACGGTGCCATACCTGAGCTCATAGCCAGGCAGGGAAGAGACGTTATAGTCCTGTCAGTGCAGCTGCTGCCACCACAGGAGCTGCTGCCAGCCCACACTTTAAATGATCTTGTGAAATCAGTAACACAACACAATCCTCTTCTTGAAGTTCCTAAAGAAAAGCAAAAAACAAGCTCGTGCAACTCTGCTGGCATCTCCAACTCTGCCTTTTGTATCCACAACTAATTGGAGGCACAGCTACGAAGTGGATGGCAAGCTGGAATTCACTGGGAGGTCCTGCAGGTTCCAGCCACAGGTCCATTCGTTTTTCCCAGATGTGCAGTGACACATGTTAGTGCAAAGGAGAGCCTGAGGAGTGGCAAAGCCTCCAGCTGCCAGGAGAGGCCTGATGGCACATCTGGATGGCTTTGGGAACTCATCTCTCCTGTAGTCACTGTCCCATAAACAGGATTGGAACCTGAAGCCCATGTCTCCATGCCAGTGATCACAGAACCACAGAATAGCTTGGACTGAAAGGGATCTTAGAGCTCATACAGTGTCAACCCCCTGCCATGGGCAGGGACAGCTTCCACTAGACGGGGTTCCTCCAAGCCCTTTCCAACCTGGCCTTGGACACTTCAGGGATGGGACAGCCACAGCTTTGACAAGCCTGGGGTCCAGC
The DNA here is from genome assembly GCA_035583155.1 of Acropternis orthonyx. Taxonomy (NCBI): domain Eukaryota; kingdom Metazoa; phylum Chordata; class Aves; order Passeriformes; family Rhinocryptidae; genus Acropternis; species Acropternis orthonyx. Next base: position 7,887,238 of record JAWWEU010000091.1, read on the forward strand.
TGGTGCATCCCTGTGGGATGAAGGTGGAGCTGTCCTTGGGAGTGTACATTGGCCTTGCCGTGGTCCCCTCCCTGTGTGCCCTCCTGTCCCTTGACCATGCAGCAGGGGGGACAGCCCTGTCACAGACCTGCCAGTCACAGTTGTGGCCACTCAGTGCCACCCAGTCTAGCTACCCCACGGGTGCCCCCATAGTGTGGTGTGGCGGGTCACTCTCACCAATCTTAAACCAAGCTTCTTTGAGCTCCTCGTGCTCCCAGTCCTTGTGCTGGTGAACATGCTGGTGAACATGCTGAAGAGTACACCTGCAGATTCCATGTGAGCCGAGGCTCTTCATGCCCCCCCTTTTTCTTCATCCTTCTTGTCCTCCTCCTCCTCCCAAACCCCCATCACACTTCCCTGTGGTAGCCAGTCCCATACAGGAAGACCACAAGCCCCTTTGGCACTTCCAGGTTGAACGGTGGCACAAGCAGCTGATCCACCCTGCCACGTACAGGTTTCCTCATCCCTCTGCCCCACAACCAGCCCGGGTGCCCCCACAGCTGCCTGTGCCTTCCTCTCTGCACCTTTGCCCTGGCAGGGGACAGACACGGAACTGGTGCTTTTCAGGGATGGCAGCACAAGGGGAGGGAGGGGATGGGGAAAGGGAGGGGACTGCAGTGGGCACAAGGGAAGTGTCCCAGGGTGGGGGGCAGCAGCTGGTGGGGCCATAATCCTTGTGCAGGGAGGGAGCCAGAACACAGCAGGAAGCCTGTGATGGGAATTAAAGCTCGCCCAGCACACTCTGTGCATCTCTTCCTGTCCCATAACAAGTGTCCCTCATGCTGGACTCCGCTGGAATTTCTCTTGATGCTACATGAAGCACTCTCTGGCAGGAGTAATGGCTGCTGTAAAGTTGCTCTGCACCACACCTCGGAGGGATTCTGACCCATTTGTCCATAAGTTTTGATCCACAATCCCAGCTGACTGCCATGGGATGGCCCACAGAGTTCTGGAGGTTTCTAACCTGGACTGAGGAGGGAGGGTTCTTGGCTGTGGCAAGGGAGAAAGCCAAACATCCCAACTGGCTGAGGAGTTTTCAACTGACCCAAAAGAAATCAGGATTTACTCTGGTAGGAAAACCCAGGGCATGAGTCCAGCGGGAGAGCTTGCTGGTCTCCAAAATTTCTGAGTATTTGAGGATTCTGCTGGTGGTGATGTTACTGTGATGCTGAGAAACATTGACCAAATATAACTGAAAGGTTACCATGACCCCTGATGATGCAAGAAGTAATGAGCAAGAATGACCTGGTGTCCAAGCAGATGTGTCAGATTCCCCATGTACTAAGAAACAGAAATGAGCTGGTAAATCAGCTGCCAGAGGGACTGGAGCACATCTAAGATGTCCATCTCAGAACTCCTTTGAGACAAGCACCTCCTGTACTTGTGCCATCCTCCCATGAGGAATTCAGAGTGGCAGTGACCATGGATCATGAACTTGACAGACACTATGTAGATATTAACATTATTTCAGTAACAAACATAGTTAGAAGTTCTTATGAAGAACTCTACCAGGAACAAAATTATTACCAAGTACAGGCTTTTGCAATCACCTTTACAACCAAAAGTATTTCTGTACAGGCTGGTGTGAAGAGCAACAAATGAGTGAATCAAGTCAGACACAGTAGCACAAAAAGACTGGGTTTATTGTGGGGTGTTTCAAAACACTGACACATCCACACCTCCACACGAGATCCCACTATGTAAAGTTCATTCTGAGTGGAATTCGGGGCAAGAGTTCTTCAGGCTGTAAGGTGAGACACTCTCCGAATAGAGAGGGGACAGCTCAGGTCCCAGGTATTTATTTATGACATTCCCAGGAATTTATTGCTTCATTTGGGAAGACTCAGGAAGCAGCTCAGCAGCCACAGGCTACAGGCCCTTCCAAACACACATGGTGTCAATGGATAATGAAATTTAAAGCTGCTGCTTCCAAAAATGCTCCACGTTAAACTTTTTTCTCAAAGAAAGAAGACAGAAGTCCTCCTGCCCTGTCATTGCACATTAAGATTTTTATAAAAACAGTTCAAAAGTCCAGTTAAGTGTTTATCTGCTCAAATTAGTTCTTAAGTAGTCTCCTTGCTCACACAGATGCTTTATTCCCATGCATCATCAGAATGTAAAGAATTCAGATGTGACGCAAAAAAAACCCCAACCTTGTTTTTGAAACCAGAAAAACTAGAAATGCAAGCAACACATTAAAATATTGAAGTACAAAACACTGCATTTTATTGATGTTTGGGTGAGTGTTTATGCAGCTCAATGCTGTTAGTCCCCAATACCGAAATTATTATCAAACAAAACACAGCGTATCCCAATGCTTTAAAAAAACTGCATTTTTTTAATGCTTAAAAAAAAATCAAGAGCCAGAAATACAACCATTAAGTAAATTCTATAGCAAAATCTTTACATTTTAAAGGAATTAATCCAACCATCCCCTGTGTTTCCATGTTCCTGTTCACTTCAGATGCTCAAGTGCAAATGACACGCTGACAGGTGCAGGGAATCCTCTGCCTCAGGAACAGGCCATGCTGCACTCCTTACTCAGCTCCTGCACGGCTGAGTAGTATTTAGCAGCAGCAGAGGTGCTCCAAAATTTTATTAAAAAACTTAAAGATGCTGAACACTGAGTTGTATGCACCTGTGACAAGGGAAAAAGGAACCTGCAGGCAGTATTAAGTTACAATTGCGTCAAAGACTAGGATATTAAAATGAGATGTACACATCTCACACGGAGAATGACAAATTTCTGCTACCCAAACGGTACACAGTGCTGTTCTTTAAAATTAAACTTACACTAGGGTTTTTTAAGTGGAAAATTACTTTTATGGCACTAGTTAAAGTGGAAGGCCTGGATTTCACAATGACACTTTATAGAGAGACATAAATAAATATGAGTTAGCAGTGCCCTGGCAGCCAGCAGGGCCATGTCCTGGGGGGCATCAGGGCCAGCACTGCCGACCAGGTGAGGGATGGGATTGTCCCGCTCTGCTCTGCACTGGGGTGGCCTCACCTGCAATAGTGGAGCAGGTTGGACACAATATAAAAAAGATGTGAAACCATTAGAGAGCATTCAAAGGAGGCCATGAGGATGGGAAAGAGTCTGCAGGGGAAGCCTTAAGAGGAGCACCTGAGGGCACTTGGTTTGCTCAGCCTGGACAAGAGGAGACAGGTCAGGCCTTATTGGGGTCTTCAACATCCTCCAGAGGGGCAGGTACCAATCTCCTCACTCTCAGGACTAGTAACAGGACTTGAGGCAATGGCTAGAGCTCAACTGGGGAGGTTTAGGTGGGGTATCGGGAAAAGGTTCTTCCCCCAAAGGGTGGTCGGGCACTGAACAGGCTCCTCAGGGGTCACAGCCCCAAGGCTGAGCTTAGGAAGTGTTTGGACAGCGCTCTCAGGCGTATGATGAGATTGCTGGGGTGTCCTGTGCACAGTCAGGACTGGACTCTGTGATCCTGGTGGGTCCCTTCCAGCTCAGGATATTCTGTAATTCTATGAGATATGGCAAACCAGGATTGTTCTGATAGTTTGACCCAAGGAACAATCCACAGCTGTGAAGGGTAGCCAGTAAGTGTGCAGAGGAGGGAATTAAAACCTGGAGATAAGAGAAAAGGACAACATGCTCACACAGGGATGTCGGCACCTGGAAACAGAGGGAGACTGTCTTACACGGCAAAAAAAGCCATCACAAATTACCTCCCTCCTTCAGAACAACAAAGACAAGCTCTGTTCAGACTTCTGCCTATATAGAACCGTAACACAGGAGCTACAAACTGGTTAAAATACTGCTAGGAATAGCACAAACAAGAGACAGTACTTCACTTATCACTTAATACGCATTTCTATGGGAGAAAAAAAAAAAGAAGTCAGCCAAACATCCAGATCTTGCCGTATTAAAGTTATATGTACACCTGTCAGTCCAAAAGTTACTTGTCTGGGATTTAATTTAAGCACCTTGATTACACAGTGTCCTTTACTACAAAACAGCCAAAGATACATTCATAATCCTAGAACTATTGTTATAACTAGCATATTTTAAAGCATTATGTCAGACAGGCACAACCAAAGCTGCTTTACTCTTTTAAAGGTAAGTGGTCTGTGCTACTGTCTACACATAATGCAGCAACTCATGTTACAGTAATTATTTAAATGCTTTCACTGTTACAAAATGCTTTAGAGGAGAGGAAAAAAAAAAACAACAACAAAACAGAGGAAATTTGCACTTCAGTTTCTTGTTCTCGAAACGTGCTATTTCATTATACCCCCACACTGTGGCCCCTCTGCCCTGCAAAGGGGCTGCTTCACTGTGGGAGTCACATCCCCATGCCCGCTGCGCGGCTCCTGGTGGGCAGCCCGAGCCCCGCGACACCCTGCGAGGTAGGTACCGATATCCCCAATGGCAGAGCCGAGGCTCTGAGTGTGTGGCACCACCGCACGCCAGTGCCCGCCGGAGCGCCTCGAGGCCCCTCCGGGCCCGGCGGCCGGCTAGAGCAAGCTGCTGGGCAGGTTGCTGCTCTGCCACCTGAGGCAGGTGGTCTTGGAGTGTTTGTAGAGGTGGCTGGACTGGCTGAAGCGCTTCCCGCACTTGAGGCAGGCGTAGGGCTTCTCCCCCGTGTGCACGCGGATGTGCTTCTTGCAGTCTGTGAGCGTCAGGAAGGTCTTGCAGCAGATCTTGCACGCGTACTTGCGCGCGCCCTCCACCACCAGCACGTTGTGCTCCGACAGGGCCTTCTTGCACTTGGACAGGACGTCTGCAGATGCCCTGGTGAGCTGAGGGGGGCCAGGCTGTGACAGCTGCCCGCTCTCGAAGGAGGTGTTCCCATTCATCAGCAGCTGGGATCCCGACGAGCCCTCCTGCAGCTGCGAGCCCCGCACAGAAGTCACCACAGGCATTTTGGGGGCTATGCGGCGGTACCCGGGAAAGCCCCCAGCTCCACCTCTCACTGAGCCCATCATGGCACGGGACAGTGAGTGCAAGCCCAGGCCTGACCGTGGGAAGTCCATGCCAAACTGCTCTGCTGCTCGGTACCCAGAGGTCTGCACACAGGGCAGACCCATCACATCCTGCATGGGCCTCACAAAGTGGGAGTCTGCAGGCTCACTGAACGGGTTCTCCACGTGGGAGACAGTGGCAGAGGAGTGGCCACCAGCGGGCCCCGACTCTGGGCTCATCAGGTAAGAGGTGTCGCTGTCCATCCTGCAGTCACTGGTGGTGTTGGGAATGTTATCATCACTGTTTTGGCTGGCTCCGAAGCCACTGCCTCTGCTTTTGTTCAGAAAATTCGAAATGCTGAAGGAAGACTTGTGTTCCAGGTTGTTGGACACCTCCATAATGTGGATGTCTCCCACCCTGTCAGTGCTGGACTGTGGGTCAGAGAAGCTGCGGTCGCTGCTCTCAGGACTCAGCTCGATCTTCTCTGCACTCACCACTCCTCCTTCCACCTCCACGGACTCACTGCCCTCGGCCTGGGAGGTGACGTCACTCACCTCATCCTGAGGCTCTGGGGAGCTCAAGGGCTCAGACTTCACCACCACCCTCATGTGCTCCTTCTCATTCAGGCTGACCTCCGGATTCTCACACGGGAAGTTGCTCTTCTCAGCAGCGGCCTCCTGGTCAAAGCTGGTCTCCACCTGTGTGGCCTGGGACGCCATGGACATCTGGGAAATGTTTCCCCCGCCATTGTCCGACTGGCTGGGCACCTGCGCATCCTCCTGAGCCCCGAAAGACTGGTCGAACATGATTGCGTTGTCCTCCTGGTTATCGGCAACAGCGTCAGACTTGGAGTTGTCCACGATCTTGAGTGAGTCCGGTGAGAAGAAATCCTCGCGGGCGTGGCCGCCGGGCTGGGTGCCCTCCGCAGGCACGTCCGACACGGGCTCGTCCACGGCGGGCCGGAGGCGCGGCCGCGCGCGCTCCTCCGAGGGCGGCTTGCGCTTGTGCAGGCGGCGCATGGGGAAGGCGGCGCGCTGCTCCAGGCCGCTCCGGGCGGGGCCGGGCGCGTCCTCAGCGCCCTGTGAGGAGCCCAGCGCCGAGCTGACGATGCTGAGCCCCAGCTGCTGCAGCATGAAGGAGCGCTGCAGGCGTGCGCTCTGCTCTGGCGTGCGCTCGCTCGGCGGCGACAGCGGCAGCGTCCGCGTGGTCAGGTAGTGCTTGCAGGCCTTCACCACCGAGTTCAGGTGCAGGTGGGAGGCGGCTAGCAGCACGTCCATCACGTTGCTCTCCCCCAGCATGAGTGTGGACGTGTACATCATGTCAATCAGTGCGGCAAAGGCCTCCGCCGTCACCACCTCGCTGTCCAGCTGGATCATGTTCATGGTCTGGTCCCCCTCCGCCACCGTGAACAGCGCTCGGAAGTGGGTGCTGCACGCGGCCAGGACGGAGCGGTGTGCCTTGAAGTGCCTGTTCCCCACCACAATGACGCAGTCACACAGCTGCCCATGGAGCCGCTGGTAATTTAGCTGCTGGAAGACTTGCTCAAAGTGCCCCGGAAAATCCATGGTCCTGCAAAACAGAAGAAACCATTATATGGGCCACCATGTTGATCAGAGGGATGGAGCACCTCTCCTGTGGGGAAAGGCTGAGTGAATCGGAACTGTTCAGCCTGGAGAAGGAAAGCTTCAGGGTGACCTAGCTGGGCCTTCCAGTGGCTGAAGGGACCTAAAAGAAAGATGGGATAAGACTATTTACAAGGACCTGGAAAGACAGGACAAGAGGAAAGGGGATCAAATTGAAAGAGAGTAGGTTTAGATGAGATACTGGAAAGAAATTCTTCCCTGTGAGGGTGGGCAGGGCCTGGCATAGGCTGCCCAGAGAAGCTGTGTGTTGGGGATTGCTGGAATATGGACAGCTTTGGCTTTAAGAGGATACTGCTGCAGGCCTGGGAAAGCAGTGGAAAAC
>JAWWEU010000091.1:7914701-7926661 GCA_035583155.1 Acropternis orthonyx
CGCGGGGGCACGCCGGGACGATGGGCCCCGCCGAGCCCGAGGGCGCGGCGCCTGCTGCGGGCAAGCACTACCTGTGCGGGTACTGCGCGGCCTTCACCAACATCGCGGTGACCTTCCCCATCCAGAAGGTGCTGTTCCGGCAGCAGCTGTACGGGCTCCGCGCCCCCGACGCCGTGCGCCAGCTGCGCCGCGACGGGCTGCGCACGCTGTACCGGGGCATCCTGCCCCCGCTGCTGCAGAAGACCACCACCCTGGCGCTCATGTTCGGCCTCTACGAGGACTTCTCGGCGCTGCTGCTCAGCCACGCCCGCGCCCCGGAGCTGGTCACGCGCAGCGTGGCGGCGGCGCTCGCCGGCACCACCGAGGCTGTGCTCACGCCCTTCGAGCGCGTCCAGACGCTGCTCCAGGACCACAAGCACCACGATAAGTTCACAAACACTTACCAGGCTTTCAGGGTGCTGAAAGCCTACGGGATGAGGGAATATTACCGGGGATTGGTGCCTATTCTGCTCCGAAACGGGCCCAGTAACGTGCTCTTCTTTGGCCTGCGCGGGCCCATCAAGCAGTGTCTGCCCGAGGCGACCTCATACAGCGCCCACCTGGTCAATGACTTCATTTGCGGGGGGCTGCTGGGTGCCATGCTGGGCTTCCTGTTCTTCCCAGTGAATGTTGTAAAAACTCGCATGCAGGCTCAGATCGGGGGTGAGTTTCAGTCCTTCTCCAAAGTGCTGGTGAAGATCTGGCTGGAGCGCGACAGGAAACTGATGCGCCTCTTTCGAGGAGCCCACCTGAACTACCACCGCTCTCTGCTGTCCTGGGGGATCATCAACGCCACCTATGAGTTCCTGCTGAAGCTGCTGTGACCCCCGTCCTGCTCACGGGGTGTTGGCACGCACGGTGTCCCAGGGAACAGGGCCTGTGCATGTGACAGGTAATTCCTCCTGGCCTTTGGTATTTATGGGGTGAATGGTGATAGATTTAAACCTCGGTGCAATTGTGATGAACTTTCTAAAGTATTCCTTTGCTGGCAGGTGAGTTTACCAGTAACAGAGCTCCTAGACAAATATAAGGTTCAAAAACAAACATCAAAAATACTTCTATTAGTCTATTATTCTGTATCACTCCCAAAATTTCTTAACGCTCTCTGATGGGATGTGCTCCACTGCCCACATTTAGAACATGAAAATCAAGGAGAGGCTGAAGAAAACCAATTCCATTGCCTGATCAACTTCCAAGTCTCGATTCCGGAACTGCATTTTCAGACCCTTCGGGGTCCTTGTTGTGTCAAGCTCAAAGGACACAGCAGATGGGGATGACTGAGGTGTAGAGCTCCCAGCTGCACCTCGGGCTGCTGCAGCCGCTGCCCTGCGTGGCTGGCGGTGACCGTGTCCTCCAGCCGTGGCATTGAACACATGACCTCAGCCCGAGCTGGACCTGTGTGTGTGTGTGTGTATGTGTGTGTGTACGTGTGCCTTCCTGTGAAAAGGGAAAGGTGGAAGGAATGAAACAGCAAACCCACTAAAGCTTTAAAGTGTCCTTCCATGTGAAAAAACATGGAGTTCTGCTTAATATTTTGTTTGTCGGGTTTTGTTTGTTTGGGTTTTGTTGTTTTTTTGGTTTTTTTTTTTTTTTTTTTTGAATTGCTGGTTTTTTTGTTGCCTACAGCTAGGGGGCCAGGGAGAAGATGTCCCTGTCTGTAACGCTCAGGGACACTCTGGCTCCTGCAGCTGCTCAAGCACTTCACACACAGCTCTTTGCACTGCAATGTCTCGTCTTTTCTCAATTCCTGCTTTGGAATTATGGATCACATGATTTTTCCTTACCCAAAACTTGGGGGGTTCTGCCTGCTTGATGTGTGCTGTTGGCGGTTCTGTCAGAGTGGCACAGACAAGGTGAGGTTCCTGGGTTACCTGCTTCAGTTGGAGGTCTGTAGGTGTAGCAGAGATGGAAGCCAAAGATGACCTTGGAAGCAGGAAGGTGGGAAAGGTGGAGTATTTGGAGATGTGTTTCAGGACTTCAGTAGGCAAGTGTTGAAAAGGCTGACAGAAATGGGAAAATTGCGTATCTTACAGACATGAGAGATAAAAGACTTCAGGCCTTAGAGACAAGGACAGAAGAGCAAGCACGACCCTGAGTCAAGTGAGGGTCTCAACAGAAAGCATTTGATTCTTCTGGGGGACTTTCTCTTACTATGTTTATGTATAAACCAAAAGACTTTGGATGACGGGGAGCAGCAAAGCTTTCAGAAACTGGTCTGAGTTTGGTCTTTTCATAAGTTTTGGAGGGACTATCGCTTTTCTAAATTAGAGTTTTCCACTTGCTAAACTGTCTTCCAATATTGATCCTAATCAGTGTGTTGCAATCATAAATATATAGCCCTGAGCTTCACAACCAACAACGGGCTGGCACAAACACAAGTTCCTGTATCCCAGTGGTGATTATCTGCATCCTAATAAAATGTTTACTGGATATTTGTTACTGGCAGAATCTGATTTTTACCACTGTACTGGTTTTTTTTGTAATCACTCCTTGATGGAATAAAAAAAAATCTGCATCCTGTTTCTCTGTGGAAGATATTTCTGTGCTTCTGTAATGTTGGGGAAGCTGAAGTTTTCGGGGGAGGGTTTGGCACAAGCCCAAAGCCAGTTAGTGCCAAACATTGCCCTAGCAAAAATGAAATAGCGGAGCCCTGGTCTCAGGTTCAGAGTCCAATTTAGATTTTTCATATGTCATTTTCAGAAAAACATGACGGAAAAGCACTGAGCTGGGTCTGTGACACACAAGAACTGCAGCATCTAAGCACTAAAAGGTTTTTGTCTTCTCAGCTTTAGGGGGTAGGCAAGAACCAGTGAGCATTACAGAACACAGCTCATAAAATAGATTTTTAATTCAGTGAATTATTAAATATTTATTATGCAAGCAAGAGAAACTGTCCACAAATAGTAAGTTACTGTACGGCTGTAAGTACAATACTTTCAGAGCAGTTCTGATACTTCATATATGGTATTAAAAGGCTACAGTTTTTACTACGAAATCTCAGGTATTTCAAAATATTCTACATGCACAAGTTGTTTTTGTATTAAAAACCTTATACTTAATTGAGGATACTTAGTGCCTTAGAAAATGCACCTTTGACCAAGATCAGGAAATGAGAAGTTTCTGTTTCCTGCAGGACAAAAACGGGATGGGCCATTGACTTCTTCCTTTCATTCCAACTTTATAGAATCCTGTAAATTTTTTAAAAGCTTCCATTTGGCAAGTGTATTCCTTTTTTCTAAGAGTTTATATGTCCTAAAGCAACAGACCCATGCTGTACGGTGTCAGAACCTTCTCCACATCAGTGCTACCCAAATAAAAACACAACACAAACAAAATAAAAAATAATTACCCACCAAAATCAACCAAGCCCAACCACCCTCCCCCCCAAATCCCCAGAAAAACCTGATGTTTACATTCTAATTCTGGTAGTAGGCATTGAACTGTCCTTACCCCAAGACTCCAAGAGTGCAAACAAACGTGCGTGTGTCTGTATCGCTGTGCTTTGCTTCCTATCCCCATGGTCCATCTGGCAGTGACGTTTCTCCCTGGACTGCCTGGTCTGAGTCTGGACTGGAGGCTTGTGGCTGTGCACGTTCTGACAACCCCCTAGTGCACACACCTGAGTGTGGCCACAGGGCCCCAGTAACGGCCTCTCCCTCTCCCCACACACCACTGGGAGACAGAACACTCTGGAAACGTGTGTGCTCCCACACCCACAGGACTGCAACAGACAGAAAACCAGGCTCCAACCCCACTCCGGTTCCTGCAGACACTGCAGGGTGTGGCCTCCCCACTGAGACCTGCAGCTGCCGAACAGCCCTGCCACAAAACCGGGAATTCTTTCACTACAGATGTTTCTGAGTAGGAAGCCAGGCATTTAACAACACCCTGTGCAGTCAGAGCTCTGTCCCCGGGAGAAACGCCGTGAAATCTATCAAGCGCTGCAGCACCAGTTTACAAACACCCCTGGTGTGAGCCACCCCCTCGCTGGCTGCCAGCACAGTCCTTCATCTCCCTTGGAAACTCTTCTTCACAGTTTCATACGCTTCTCAAGGTTAAGCATTCAACCTTTGAAACAGAACTGTAAATAAACCTGTTGTTTTTTGTTGTTTTTTTTTTTTTTTAACTACTTGGAAATAACCCAAAGCTCACCGACACAAAACTTCATTGCTTCAGTAATGTTGCTGAGAACTAAAAATCCTTTCACCATGACATGACTGCGACGCATGCCAGCTGTAAACCACTGAGCTGTGAACATCACAGCAGAACACGGTAAAACCTCCATGGAAAACTTCCAAGTGTTGTTGAAACGGAGTAATCAATCAAAATGACCGAAAACTAACACTACCTACTTACTCTAATTCGAACTTATTACAAATGTCATCAGAAGAACAAAGTAACATTTCTACAGCATACATGTACAGATTCCATTGTTTATGCATCTGCTGGACACGCTACAAAAGCATCAAGGTGACCAAACTCCTCCACCAGGTGAGCTGTCAGTTCCAGAGCCAGGCAGGGCCAGTCAGCCCACCACGGGCGGTATCAAGGTGTGGTGACATGTGTGTCAATTTGGGGTAACAGTTCTTCATACAGAAAGGTGAGTGTCCAATGCTCAGCACAATACTGGTGTAAAACACAGCGTATCATGAGGTAGAATTAAAAAAGTAACACTCAGTGCATATTCACAGGCATAGCGTTACAGTTACTAGGGATCCACCAGTCTGAGGATGTTCCAACAAGAAAAAACAAAACACCCTTGAAAAGAGACCCACCCAAGAACTGCTTTGATTCTGTGGGTGCTCCTTCACCTCCAATCCAAACACTTGCAAGTCCATGAGAACTGTAAGACTCCCTCGAATGTCCCTGTAGTCCCTTCCATGATGTGTAATAAAACATTGAGTAAGGTGAGAAAGCAGCCTGGCAGTGGGAGAGTGACTGCTCAAGGAAAAGCAGGGCTGGACCTCATTTTTCCCCAAACAGCTTGGCCCATTTCAAACTCCTTGTAGCTCCTTTGCATAAAAGTCTTGTGTCCCACATCTGTCCCTAGGTTTCCTGCACACCTTCCTCCCATGGCATCAACCCACAGCCAGCAGAAGTACCCGGAGCTGCTCCAACAGCCCAGCTGACCCACCTGCCCACGTGCAGGCTCAGGCTCACAGGGGCTGGGTGCCAGCAGAAGGGATGTTTGCCCTCAGGTTACCAAACACCGAATACTGAAGGTTTCGTATTACCAAAGAAAATCTCCAAACCAGGAAATTTAGACTTTTTTCTCTCATAATGCAGAGGAGCCTTAAGTTTCAATGATTTCTCCATCAATACCAGGGTACACTACCTGCATAAATCCAATGCTATGGAAGGATCCTCAGGCTTATGCTTCCAGCTCTCTCACCTCCATAAATGTTGTATTTATCCCCAAATATGTGTTTTGTAAAAGGCTTTGTAAGAGTCAGCTTTGAACGAGTGTGCTCTGTTGAGCCACAGACAGTGAACCTGAACACCACCAAAAGGTGACAGTCCTTTCAGGTAAAGTTCTGAAGTTCCCTTCTGAACTAAGTGTGTAACTGGTCAGTGAAACTTCAGTGAAATACAGGAAAAAACCTGATCCTGGAACACGTAAGTGATGAGAATGTTATAACCTGATGTGGATGAGATTGAAATACCTGTGCATTTACAAGGTTGACTCTCTTAATGCAAGGGCTAAAACCTGGCATTCATACTTTGGGTGTGATCACAGAATATGCTGAGTTGGAAGGGAGCCATCTGGATCATCAGGTCCAATTCCTGACCCTGCCCAGGGCACCCTAACACTCCCCCTGTCCCGTTGTCCAAACGCTCCTGGAGCTCTGGCAGCCTCGGGGCTGTGACCACTGCCCTGAGGAGCCTGGTCAGTGCCCACCACCCTCTGGGGGAAGAGCCTTTTCCTGAGATCCCACCTAACCCTCCCCTGACACAGCTCCAGCTGCTCCCTTGGATCCTGTCCCTGGTCACAGAGAGCAAAGATCCCCTCCACTGCCCCTTGGGAGGATGTTGGTGACCCCAGTGAGGCCTTCCCTCCATCTCCTCTTCTCCAGGTTGAATAAACCAAGTGCCCTCAGCCACTCCTCATAAAGCTTCCCCTCCAGACCCTTCCCCAGGGTGAATGTTACGGTGTTTCACACCCGATGATAAGCCTGTTTAGATGCAGGTAGATCCCACTGTTGGCAGGCTTGCTTTTAATCCCCTCCCACACTGCCAGGACAGGTGAAGAAAGGCTCGTGTGGTGATACTATGGACATGTCTAAATTAATTCCTCCCACAGCAAGAGTGCAGGCAAGGTGTGGAAAAACAGCCAGGTGGGAAACACTTCAAAATCATCAGAAAGCCACAGTGTTTCAGATGTGGGATGGTGTGGAAAACTCCCTATGACAGAAACCTGGCGGTGCAGCGGCCCCGCTGCACAACCCCCCCGAGTTCCTCTGGGGCAGGGTTCTCTCCAGTGCCGAGTGAGGGGCTCAAGGGGGGCCTGCCAGTGTGGGGGGGTGGACCTGGTGACCTCCAGTGGTCCCAGCCAGTCTGAGCCACTCTGTGACTCATTTTTATAGCCAATCACAACCAACTTCACATAGAAATGAAAGCAAAATGTCCTTTTCCTTTGTTGTTTTTTTTTTGTGACAGTAACTAAGTGTTTTGCTTGTGTAGACAAGCAGCTCATTATCTACTAATCACCACCGAGTTGCTTCAGCGATGGAGGAGGAAGCAGAGGTGAGGCAGAGTCCAGCTCCTCTGAGTCAGGAGACACCTGGGCCCCCTCTGCATTGTTCCAAACAGCCTGTTCCAGTTGCACTGAAGGAAACAATCAAGTATCAGGGTACAAACACAGCAGGACAGCAACCCGATGGCATGGGACCAGCAGCAGCAGAGCTCTGCTCGCTCTGGGGTGCGGCCACAGGCTTGTGGGTGCAGGAGGAAGATCCACACAGTGCTGGGTGGGAACATCCTTCCAGGCATGTGTTCCAAGAGCACAGTAACCGCCATCTCCCCCCGGAGTCAGAGATTTTGGAGAGAACACGCCTCAGCTGAGCTGAAGCATGACCCACCAACAGCCATCCACAAGGGTCCAGTGCTGAGCCTAGAACTTTGGCTGGTAGAGGGAGACACGTCCGCTAAGGCACCCCGAGGCGATCTGACAGTGCGTGGGGGAGAACTTGGTGGTGAGCACCACGTCGTTGTGTGAGTAGAGGGAGCGGATCTCGCGCAGGGGACTGGCCTCCCGGGGCAGGCAGTCCACCAGCTCCCGGCACTGCGCATCGAACCCCAGCAGGCGGATGCCAAAGCCGTGCGGGGAGGATATCATGCGGCCGTCGGGGCTGAAGCAGAGCTCCTTGATGTACCCCCTGCCCACGTTGGCCTCCTCGATGCAGTGGGTCAGGCGCAGGGAGCAGCGCGGGGAGATGGGGCGCACGGGGGCTCCTTCCTGGAATTCATAGACACAAGTCCACTAAAGGGAGAGGCAGAGAAAGGGACACTGAAAGAGAAGTAAAGCACTGCAAACACACATTCCCTCCCACCAACCTGGACAGGTAACGAGCAGTTCATGTCAACTGCTCTGGAGGGACTGATCCTATTGCTGACTTGCCCTTCAGGGAGCACTGAGAACAGACCAGTGCCTCAGCATCTCCCTCCCTCTGAAAGCTGTCCAGCATCAAAGCTGCTTTTTTAATTAAATGGGTGCTAGATATAATCTTTTCAATCTAGTTTTAATGTGCAAAGAGCAAAGCCTAATCCTGTGGCCAGGCACCTGCTCTAATTTAGTAAATATTTAAATTAAATCTACAATAAAGCCAGACTCAGTTGACTATAACTTAGAGCTGACCACTGGCATTTTGTGCCTTGGACTTCAAAAGGAAAGAGATCTTGAAATGAGGGAGAAACTGATTACTGAAGGAATGTTATGAACAGCTCTACAGCCAGCTTGTTATTTGTGGGACAGACAGGGATCTTAACTATTTAATCTCAAATCAAATGCAAAAACAGGCCAATGACAAAGTTTTTATTGTGTTGATTCCACTTCAGCCACAAGACAAATGTCCTTAGCTCTGCCCAATGCATCCTACTGAAATACCCACAAAAGGTACAATACCAGTGAATATTAACCAAATAGAGTAAGGTAGACTCTAGGACTATAGGAAATTATAACTCAGGCAATCAGCAGTACCAAGAGAACCAATAAAATGTTTGCATTTTAGAAAAATTCTGTGATGTGTAGTGGTTTGATTTTTACAGAACCAGCATTAAGGATTATAACCAGTTTGCTAAGTTTCCAGTCCTCTACACTTCTGTAAGGGGGGTAACCATTAGAAGGACTGGCTTTCTTAAAAAGAAACAAAAAACCCTCAAACAAATACACAGAGAAAAAAAACCCAGCCCAAAGAAAACCAAACCAACCTCAATTTACATCAGCAACCAAACTAACTAAACTGTTTATTATTGGTCAGGTATTACTGTCTATTGTTTGTCAATTTGGGGGAGCAAAATCTGCAGCCTGCAGCTGAGATGTAGCTGGTCTTATGACTTCATACTTCAAATAAATGCTTGAACTGGATTCTGGCAGGAATATAATTTAAAATAAAAGAAAAAATAATTTCATAATCTTGGTGTAAAACAACAGGATTTTTAAGCAGGACTAAGTAACCTATTCAAATGAATATTTACCCCCAAACAAGGAAATTTCAGTACAGTTGTATGATAATGTAACTTCACGTATTTTCAGGAGCACACTGTAATGGCAGTACCTCCTGGTCGTCACTGTTGCTGGAGCACCGGAGCAGTGTGGCCCAACCCTTGGGGTGCAGCTGCAGAGATGTGATGCAGTTCCCACGATCTCTTTCTCCAGGAACCTCTGGTGTCAACACCTCCAAGCTATTCCTGGGTGATCCACCTGGAACGGGAATTAGCTGTGAGTCTCAGTGAAGTCCATACCCTGACCTTCACCTCTCTCAGGAGTCCTGCTGCTGAAACAGGGTCACACCTGCAAAAGCTGCACCTGACTGCAAGGACAGACCCTACCATAATGACAGGGTAACTCAACGGAGTTACAGAACACCTGCAGCCAGCACAGTGGGGTCAGTCCTCATTTCAAACAGCTCCTTTTTCTGAAATTTGCATGCCAAGACCTGCACTGAACCACCTTAACCTTCCACACTTCCA
This sequence comes from Acropternis orthonyx, assembly GCA_035583155.1. NCBI lineage: Eukaryota > Metazoa > Chordata > Aves > Passeriformes > Rhinocryptidae > Acropternis > Acropternis orthonyx. The sequence goes on from JAWWEU010000091.1 coordinate 7,923,930, forward strand.
CTGTTCATTAGCACTACAGCAAAAGTTGAAGATGGGTTTTTATAGGACTACTGATTCGCAAACCTGTATGGTGTCCTCTCAAAATTCCTTCCAGTGTTTGCTCAGCTCCATGCAGCTTCTCTCTCTTTTTCCCCTCACCCCCAGGTAAATCACTCCCTAGCTTTTCGGTAAACCTCCTCCTTTCATCAGACATTTCAGCATGTCACAACCATGAGTACCTAAAACTTAAAATTCTTAGAATTTTTTTAATTGCAAGAAATTCACAAAGTATTCGCCCATTTGCCAAGTTGATGCTGACTCTCTGGAAGTGTACCCTAGTTTTTTCCCCCCTAAAGGTCATTCACATGAACTTAGTTCATGGAAAAAACACCAGGAAAGGGAGCATCTCTATGTAACAAAAACAATGTACTGACATAAAATAAAGATCTTGTTGCTGTTACCAGATTTCTCAGAAACAAAAACCTGATTAGAACCCCAGGCTTTGGTATGCAATGCTATTTTATTGGTTTAATACAAGTCACAGCAATACCATTTTTTAAAAACCACAAAGATGCAGTTTTTCACTATCCCACTCTGGTCTTTTCTGATACAACAAACCAAAGTCTACGGTTTCTTTTAATTTATGGGGTTTTTTTTGGTGATCTTTTCCTACCTTCTCGCTGTGAGGACCGTGACAAGTGTTTCTCAGAAAGTGGACCTGAGTCATTCTGGTGACAGGGCGAACCCACAGCTCGAGGGCCAGAGGAGCCCGACGACGTTATGTCTGCAAACAGCATCACCAGGTGAGCACCAGAGGTACACCCAGCCCACATGGGACACTGCTAAGAGCATCCCACTAAACACCTCTAACACAGGGCTGCCCCAGACTGCCCCACAAGCATTCACCTGAGCTCGATGTGGTCCTCCTGGCTCTTAAAATCGGGTAGCTGCCAACCTCTAAAGACTTGTTTAGGTCAAGGTCGTGCAAAATCAGGAGGTAACCAGAAGAGGTGGAGATCAGCATTTTGGAACAGTCTGGTGTCAGCCTCATTCGCATGAGAAAGCGGGTGTGAAAGAACTTCTTGTGGGGACATCCATCCTCTGTGCACCTGGACAGCGAGACAAGCACAGGAGGCGCCCGCGGTCAGCTCCGACTCAAGGCCCTGGTTATGCTCACAAGGGTCCAAGATGTGCCCAGCATCCTTGTGCACCCCAAAACCTCTTTCTGGAGCGCTGTCTTTATCCTACTTTTTAATGAAATGGCAGAAGTCACGTGTTCATACAACCACAAGAAGGGCAGAACTTTCTCCAAAAGGAAGAACTACATTTTGGCAGGTCAGCAAGAGAACTCCTTTTTCAGTCACTGGAGCACTAGTATAGAGAGGTGGTGTGAGCTCTTGGTAAGACTTCCTTTTTTGTTTTCTAAAGCTGGATATGCTTTTATTGATTGGAAACTTCTGGCACAACTGAACAGACATGGAAAGACACACATAAATAGAGCTACTACAAAAAGTCTAAATAATAAAACTATAAAGCAAAAAGTTAATTGCAACACAGTTTTGTAACAAGGCTTTCTTATTGTCTTGGGTAACTAACTACAATTCTTCTAGCACAGTGCTGGTGGCATTAGCTTCTTTAGCTAACCAATATCCCATTTGGTTACACGAAAAGCTCCTGTAGGGAAAATAAAATGATTAGCGAAAGAAAAATTACACAGAGTTATTTGGTACACTTGAAAATGGATTCTTGGAAAAAAATTTGCTAAGTAGGTGTTGTTCTGGTCTTTCTGGTTGGTTTTCTACTTCTTCTGTGGTGGAAGGCATGCTATTTGCTTTTGCAGAGGCTGCATGAATGAAGATAGGTGCTGACAGCATCTTTGTGTTACCTTGTCTGAAGCTGCTCACTTCTGGCTGGCTTCGCAGAGAAGTTTGCGGGGGGGTCACATTCCAGGCACTGCTTGTGCTTTGCTCTAGGCTGGGATTCCAACCGCAGTCCTGGTGTAGTCTGCTGCGTTGCTGGACTTTGCTTGCTGTTCTGTGGTGCAGGCACCCCTGGGGGGGTGCACGGATTGTGGCCAGGGGCTGGTGCCTGCACGATGCTCACTGTGGTGCTGGGGAGCTGGACATATGATGTCATTTCCATGCAGCCAGGGCTCAGCGCCTGTTTCAACTGCACGGGGGAGGGTGGTGCTCCCCCTCCATCGCCCCCGGTGTCCTGAGGGAACTCTGCACGCCCCGCTCTACCATCCCCAGACCCCGAGAGTGAGCTGTGGCCGTCCTGCGGAGGGAACGGCAAGGAGCTGTTTGATGCAGCTCCAGCTCTCCTCTCACTCCTGCTAGTGTGGAATGTGTCCTGTGTTGGAGCGGAGAGAGCCGGGGTTGGGACGAGCTGGCTTTCTATTGATGTTGCGACTGCCTCTATCTTGCTGTCTTTTTCTTGTAATTCAAGAATAGCGAGGATATGAGTCCAAGAGAAGTTAGCCTGGATGGCTGTCTTATCGTTTGATTTTGCAGCTTGCCAGATTTTTCTCCCCAATAAGTCCCAGTCTTTGGTGGTGAGGCAAAACGGAGCTTATGATCATTTTTTGCCATGAATTTAGAAAGGCATTTAAGCAGTCTTATCAAATGACTTGCCATTGGAAATTAATATGTTTTTCAAGCCTTCGTAATTTTCTTTTTCCGTCTTAGATAAAGCTGTTCCCATTCTATATTTATAAGGGTAGGAGATACTTCTGAAGTTCGATTCTTACCTCT
>JAWWEU010000091.1:7956107-7968666 GCA_035583155.1 Acropternis orthonyx
CCACTGTTAAATGGGTTTGTTTAAAGTTTTTCTGGTTACCTTGACTCTGTGTGTGTCTGTTGAATGCCTACACCTGGGAAGTTTTGGGCAGGAAAAAGATATTTTATATTTTCTCTTTTATGTACCTTTCCTTAATAGCCAAGAAAACTCAAGCCTGAGAGCTCCAGTAAGTTCTGAAGGAAACATCATTCTTGTTTTAAGAATAAATCAAAATAAAAACCACTTCCAAAGAAATGAAAAGCACTCCAGAAATGCTCTCAGGGGAGCATGGAGGAGAGGGGGTGGTCTGGGCAGAGTCACACTTGGGCCATTCTCATACTTCACAAGCAGCACACAGACCAAATTCTGTCTTTGCTTTGCAACTCAGCCTTTACACACACTGAAATCCATGTGGATAACAACACATCCTGCCCGCACCAAGTGCGTCCTGGGGAATGCTATGCTACAGAGATGGGCAATCAGCACAAAGATTCCACAGTACAACTTTGCTTGTGTTCCCAAAGCATGATCCGTACCCAGGGCCCAGCCCTTCAGGAGGCAGAGCCTGGAGAACAAGGGATGAGTTTTTCCAGTACTCAGAAGAAAAAGTTCATGAGCTTCCAAGGGGCACGAGGTGGATGCTGAGCCCGCTGCCATGGGACCTTCCATGGTGCCCAGGGGTCCCCACGGCCCAGACAACCCCGGGACTGCTCCAGGCACCCCACAGTGGGCTGGCCACAGCTTCCCAACAGGACCCGCCTGCATCCCCCCAGCGGGAGATCAGGGACCCCTCAGCGGGGCGGCATCCCAGCTGCCCCACGCCCGAGGCCATGCCAAGGGGTGCCAAGAGAGCCGAGGAAAGGCAACTTACAGACGTGCAGCGCAGGACGGTCAGGAGCAGCTCATCGCCAGCATCCCTGGAACAGAGACACGTGTCAGCACGTGTGCCCCTCCCAGCCCCTCTGGCCCAGCTGGGCATGGGGCGGGACCACACCTGATGATGCTGGCTGCTCGTTCCACAGACACATCATCCACTGCCTTGGAGTTGATCAGGAGGAGCTGGTCACCCGGCTGCAGCTTCCCCTCGGCTGTGCTGCCTGTGTGCAAAGGCATGCTGTTAGTCAGGAGACCTCCCATCAGGGAATCATGGGATCATTTAGGCTGGAAAAGTCGTCTAAGATCATTGAGTCCAACTGTTAACTCAGCACTGCCAGGTCCACCACTGAGCATGTCCCCAAGTGCCACATCTACACTAGGAATGTCCAGAGAAGCCCACTGTGAGCTCCCCTTCCCTCCCAGCACCTGCTTCTGGATGGCAAAACAAAAGAGGTTGGAGGACATTGGGTGCTGATGCCAGCCTGTGTGGCCCTTCCTGTGTCTGTGCCACTCACACAGACCTCCCTCTGCCCCATGGAAAATCACTCCTGTCTGTGTCTGTCCCCTTGTCACAGCCTACCACACAATCCAACCAAACACAGGCCCTGTAGCCATGGGATCTCATAGTGAAGGAAAGTTTCTTTGTGTCTCAGTTTTAGTAAAATGTTTATTCCTTCTAATTAGGAAAAAAGAAAAGCACAACAGAAGAAAACCTCCTTCCCCACTTCTTGCACCCCAAGACTCTGAGACAATTTTGCCATATTTCACATGGGAAGAGAAGCAGGAGGTGACAGAGGGGACATCCCCTAGCCCACACTGGTGGCCAGAAGAAGAACCCCAGACACACCCCAGGCAGTGGGCACTGTGTCCCTCTGCTTGCCACACTCACACCAATTGCTAAAAACCAGGTGGTTTTGTGTGCCTGTTAAAAAAATAAAAGGTAAATAAGAAATAGATTCAGAGTTTTTGATTCAAAACCCCTGGCCACCTTCAGAGCCGAGTTACATCCTTCCCTTCTATAGCTAGCTGGGGGAGCAGATCTGCATGACTTCAGCAGTGCCTGCACCCAGCAGGGAAATCCTCTGTGTTACAGAGCTGCAAGCCCAGGGTCTGTTCAGCAACAGATCACCAGGGCCACAGGGGAATAAGATTAAATTCCCTAAAATTAGATTAAACTCTTCCTCTGCACCGCAGACAAACACCAGGGAGAACTTTGCTCTCTGTGCCAGGAAGGTCAGCAGTGAGCACATGCTGGCGAAGGACCCGTGGGGACATCAGAGCTGGGAGGTGTCGGAGCCCTCTGTGTGCCGTGGGCACCCACACTTCTGCCTTCGGTGTCCGGGGGTCACACACCGCACAGGCACCCCAGAAACCCCAAACACCTGGCAGGAGTTTGCCTCACACCCGCGGCTGCAGGGAGGGGCCCGGGGCTCACCTGCAGCGACAGACGCGATGGTCAGGGGCAGGTTTGGGCAGATCTCAAAGCCGTAGTGCTGCAGAACCAGGTCCCTGTACACGGTGACGGTGAGTTTGGCGCGGCTGGCGGGGCCGGCACCGCTGTCCCCAGCGCTGTCCATCACGGACACGCTGCCCCTGCGGGACCAGGAGCCGCGATTAAACGTGGTACAGCCACGCACACCTTGCTGAAGGGTCTGGATCCACACACATCCCTGCTCTCCATGGCCGTGATGCTGCACGGCGAGGACGGCACTCCCTGGGCCCCCAGCTCTGCCCTTCACAGCCAGCAGCGCCTCCCCGGGATCCAAAAAAAAAAAAAGCTGAGGACATCTGAGTGGCTGTAACCACAACTTTTCAGTCATCCCAGCCCAGTGGTCACACAGGGGAGAGCTCCATGACCTCCGTCCACGGGTAGGAGCAGCACTCTCACCCAGTAAGGCAGTGAGCAAATGCCCAGCTCTCGGCTTCTGGTGGGATCAGCTTAATGCTGATGCACAGACCCCAGGGAAGGAAAGCAGCCACGGACTGGGACCCATCCCTGGGAAATGCAACCCAGTCTTGCCCCAAAACATGGGCCCTTGGTAAGAGACAAAGACAAGCAGGACCTCCGAGAAGAGCAAGTTTTGCATGGAGCAGTGATGTGTTTCTCCTTCACAAAACCACATGGGAGGAAAGCAGGAATGTCTGTCCCTGGTAACCAATGGGTTGCTTAAAAACTCTGTTGTTTTTCTATGGACTACTATATACATATTTCTCAAGAACAGTGGAAAGAATAAGATCTGCATCCTGTGCCAGCCCATGTTCATCGGGAACAGACCTGTGCTGTCTCTGATCAAAGGTGACCAAAGGTATTCCTTTCACAAAAACCAAGCTTACCTGGGTGCACTGTCCCGAGAACGATGAAGCCATTTTGCTACCATTTGCTCTATTCTACATGATTTTCGCGTCTGGATTAGGTTAGCCTCCAAATCCTCCATTTACCTGAAAGTGACAGAAAGCACAGGAAAACAGAATGCCAAAAGCCTGAGGGAATCTTCAGGAACCCGATTTAGAGATACCAACACCAATTCACAACCCGTTTGTAATACAAAACCTTGGGACCACCATGAGCTTTACCCGGGGATAGATAACACCTGTCCTGACACTTGGTGTGACCCCTCTGCCCACCCGGCCTCCCCTGCCTGGTGCTTCTGGTTGTCTGTGTGGGTGCTCATCATGAGTTACCCTTCCACGGCAGACAGTGACCCAGCAACCTCTTCTTCATGGATTTCATGCATCCAGGATCTTCTCCGGGAGATGCAAAGGCTGGGTCGGCTTCCAGCTCTCAAACCAAACCCATCGTACCACAAGTCTCCTGTCAAATCAGGTAATTGGTTTGATATTTGTAATTGCAAACTTCAGTGGTAATTGCACACTCTAACACTGTGCCTTCCAAGGCACAGGAGGCCTCTCCAGCCACATTCCACTGTTGTTACTCTGAGCTAAAACCCTGGGGGAGAAGCGTGGGCGTCAAGTGAACCAAACACAAAATGAAACAAAATATGTCTGTCTCCCTCAAAAGTGATGAAGATTATCAGCTCTTTGTATTTCTTTGTTACATCCACCTTTCACCCTGTGTCCCCTGGTGAGCCTAAGAGATCTGTATGTCCTGAGCTCCTCCCTCACGTCGTCTGCTGGGACTGGAAGTTCTGCTCCTGGGGTACATGCTCTGTCACACTGGGACAGCAGGCTGCTGGTCTATGGCAGAGGCTCTGCTGCAGCAGAAATATCAGTAAGTTAATTTCTGAACAGCAGAGACAGCTGGAAGCTCAGAGAAAGGAGGCACAAAACATTTTGTCTTCACAGAGACTGGGCCTTGAGCACCCTCTCAGGGCACAGTGCTCCCCCAGGTCACCTTTTCTGACAAGGAAGGGAGGGCAGGACCCACATTTGCCAACTTTCTCTCCCTCCCAGGGAGCCACTCCAGCCCACTTTGCTCCCTGCCTGTGCAGCCACGGGCAGAAAACAGGGTGGAAATTCAGCCCTTCAGCAGTTCTTGCATTGAGCTTGCTTTCTTACACAACCCAAGTCAAACTGCTCCTTCAGCCACGCTTCTCCTGTATCTGCTCCTGAGAAGTATCTCCAAACCAAAACTGGGGACCCACCAGTGCTTTGAGAGGGAGTTAGAGCTTGTAGGGTGGGAAGTCTGACCCTTTCCTGAGGGTGACTGGGAAGCAATTGCAGGAAGGGCAGAAGCACAGCAGTTATGCAGCCTGGAACACACGGAGAGGGTATGTGCAACTGGTCCTGGGCAGACACGGTCCCTGCTTGGTGTGTCCCCTCTCAGCCAAGGTCTTTCACAGCCCTTAACACCCGTGCAGCAGCGGCTGCAGCATCTGCTGGCTGGGATCTCTCCCCTCAGCAGCACAAAGTGCTCTGGCTTTCCCACTGCCCCCTAGACACTTGGCCATGCCCTCTGAGCCACAGGGAAGGTCATACCCGCAGCTGCTCCTTCCTCCCCAGAGCCCCATGTCTGTACGCCTGGAAACCCCATGCTCCAGCTGCTGATGCACTGATTTAGGCCTCAGTGATTCTCTGCTGCTTCCTCCCCATTTCCATCTGCAGCCCCACCTCCCAACCCTTACCCACTTCCTTTGCTTCCCCGTAGAAAGGAAAGACTTTTCTATCTGGGTTTCACAAAATAAAATTTACCGAGTAAGTCTCTTAATTTGCAGGACAAGGAGGAAAAGCCTGAAAGACAAGCAAACAACTGAAAAACCCAGATGGAATTCTAAGAAAAAAACCCCACACTGTCCTTTCTGTAAACTGGAATGTCTGAGACAAACAACACAGGTGTCTTAGAAGAGGTAGTTTGGGCAGGTATTTCCATAAAACAGTGCACAACACCAGGAGCAGCCTTGTTCCCCACGGTGGCTTTGGGGCAGGGCCACCAGCCTGTTCACGGACCCCCACACAGAGCTGGCACCTCTCCCCACTGCGGGATGTCCCACAGCAGCTCCCACCTGCCCTTGTGCAGCTATTTCTGAGCCAAGCTCTTGAGCACGTCACTAAGCAGCTTGGGCTGGGATCCTGATACACAGAGATCCTTCAGCTCTGTCTGTTTTAAAGTGTTGGATACCACCAGAAAGTGGCAGCAGGAGCAGCAGTGGGGACCAGCAGGTCTCCTGCACCTGCTGGCAGAGAACCGTGTGATAAGAAGTTGCCATATGCTGCTGTAAGATTCTGGACACTGTCCAGCCATAACTTTACTCATCTGGGCTCTTGGAAGCACATTTCCAACTACTTCTTGTAATGGGTGCCTGCCAGCAGCGAGTTCAATGGAGGGACTGAGAGCAGCCCTGGGGAGAAGGACCTGGGGGTGCTGGTGGGAGAGAGGTTGGACATGGCCCAGCCCAGAAGCTCCCATGTCCTGGGCTGATCCCACAGTGTGGGCAGCAGGTTGGGGGGGATTCTGCCCCTCTGTTCCACTCAGGTGAGGCCTCCCGGCAGAGCTGCCCCAGCCCTGGGGCTCAACATCAGAAGAGCATGCAGCTGTAAAAGCAGGTCCAAAGCAGGGTCACAAAAATAACCACAGGGCTGGAGCACCTCTACTACAGGGAAAGACTGAGACAGTTGGAGTTGTTGAGCCTGAAGAATGCTCCAGATAGACCTTGGAGGCCCTTCCAGTGCCTAAAGGTGCTCATAAGCAAGATGGGGACAGATTTTTTAGCGTGGCCTGGAGTGATAGAACAAGGGATGATGGTTTTAAACTAAAGAGGGCAGATTCAGACTGGATAGCAGGAAAAGCAAAAAAACTTTTCACAATGACAGTGGGGGAGCCCTGGCACAGGTTGGGCAGAGAAGCTGTGGCTGCCCCTGGGTCCCTGGAAGTGTCCAAGGCCAGGCTGGACAGGGCTTGGAGCAACCTGGGATAGTGGAAGGAGTCCCTGTCCATGGCAGGGAGGTTAGATTAGATGACCTTTAAAGGTCCCTTCCAACTCAAACTATGCTGAGGTTCTGATTGTACCTCCTGTGTACCTGGTGACACATCCTCACACTGCGCAGCTCAGAGGTGAAGCAGGGCTGGCCCCTGCCCCAGCCACCCCAGCCCAGCAGGTATGGCTGTCCCTGGAGCCACCTGCCACAACCTACCCCCAGCAGCTCCCGACAGCAGGAACTGCAGCAGTGTGTTCCCTTCCACCACGAGGCTGATCTTGGTTTGCAGAACAGCAGAAAAGACCTTTAGCTCATGCTCAGCCTCTCTACTGTCAGAAAGCCACATTGTTTTCCCACCTGCTTTCAGAGACCACAGGAACAGCAACAGAAAGGTGCAGCCCAGGTTCTCACTGAAGAGAGAGAAGCCTGGTCTTCTGTGGGATGAGACCTGCCTGTGGTGCCTCGTATGAGGAAGGAGCCTTCCCTCTCAGCAGTAAAACTCAGTGTGGAGTTGCTGGGGTCAGGCAGGTGCAGGTTCAGGAGAACAGCAGGTTCTCACACAGCTAGGGAGGGGATCACATGCATGGGGCAGGGAGGTGAGGGTGCAAGGGGTGGTGTCTGCTCCTCCAGCTGCTGCTCCTGCCCAGGCACTACCAGAAGGTGAGCATGCCCCTGGCTCCCCAGGCAGGCAGAAGAAAACTAAGCTCCTGGCTCTGAGCTGCACCAGAAGACACTTCTGGCATGACTGGGCATCTCTGCAGCAAAGATTTTGAAGGTCAGCCAGCTCCAACAAGACATGAGGACAGAACAGTAACTCACCTATTTTCCACACAGCACCTTCCAAAGATGTTCTTGGAGACACAGCCAGGGAGAGAGTGGAGCCCGAGGACCAGGGTTACAGCTCCTGTGGCACTCTGTGCTCCCACCATAATGGCTGTGCACATACAAATAACATAATCCTTGCAAAAAGAAAACGGAGAAAACACACTGTGGCTGCCCTGTCTCATAAGCCTGTGATATCTGGCTGGTTTTTGAGGAGAGGGGCCACACTCAGGTGAGGCTTGCCCAGACCAGAGGCCAACCCAGGCTGCCCCACACACATTGCTGCTGTACGAGGGTCCTGCTGCTCGAGGAGGGTCTGGGGCAGGGCCCTCCCACGGCCACAAAGCATCCCCATGTGCCACAGTGTCAGTCCCCTTGCCTGTTACAGCAGCACAGAGGAGACACCCCCACGGCACTATGTGACACTGTGTGACACTGCCAGACGTCACTAATGGGATTGAGGGCTGTGCAGCCCAGTTTATCTCCCAGGCTTTCATGTCAGCTGCCCTCTGATCACCCCCAGGGCCCCAGGTGGAACCCCTCCAGCACTGAAGGGTGTCTGAGCTGGTCCTCTGACCTTCCCTGCTTCAGAAAGAGAACCTGTGCTGTGCCAGAAACCTGTGACGTTCAGCACTTCTATGTAATACCAGGCAAAGAGTAACCACCAGTATTACACCTCAGAAAAAAACCCAAAACGTAGTAGTAGTAATGATAATAATCATCATCATTGCTGGGGTTTTTTAATACTATTGGAAACCTAACTTTTCACCAACAGACAGATGCTGTCAGGGGAAAAAAAAAGAAAACACAAAAAAACAAAAATAAAAAACCCCAATCAAACAAAAAACCCCACCAATCAAAAAAATGTTCCAGCCACTGTAAGTCCAAAATAACCTGCAGGAGAATTTAGCACTTGTCAACCCAGGGAAGACAGGAGAGATTCTGCTCTGTACCTGTACATTCCCACCTTCCTCTCTCAGCTGGCAATGGTGAGGACCTACACAGACACAGTCTGGCTCTAAAAGAGCAGAATTAGCTTTAAAATATGAAGTTCTGGGCTGAGCATGCAAAGACTTCAGGCACCAAATAAAAGTGGTTTCAGCAAAGGCCATACATCCTCGACTGGTTCAGGGCACAAGGGGAGAAGCAAGAATAGCTTTGTGCGTGGTGCATTACACACAAACCAAAGGAAACAATAAACAGAACGTTCAAGGTGGAAAGGAGGAAAATCAATACTTCCCTCCTGAATAGCTTTCACTCCTAAAAATAGACTCCTGTGGAAATGCATGAAGACTTTCCTCCCCTCAGCTCCATCTCCCTGGACAAGCAATGCTGGCAAAGAAGGAATGTTTCCCTCTGCTTTCCTGACTTGCAACTCCTTTTCATGGTGAAGCGCTGTCTCTGAGCCCGTGGCTGGATCTTCCTCCCCAGCCCCTGTTTGCACAACACCACAAAATCAAGCAACTCACCCTCTGAGAAACACTTTCATGCCACTGGCAAATTGCACAGCAGTAGGGGGGGAAAAAAAAAAAGATTCTGTGCAGACCTTTACACATTTCCCTGATCTCTGTGTCCTGGTGCAGGCTTCAAACCATCAACATGCCTGGGGAGTTCAGCACTCTGGAGAATTGCCAGTGCTTCCTGGGACTGTTTGCACAGCAGAAAACTCAAGATCAGGGCTGGCACCACAACAGGTTCCTCCACACCTGTCAGCAAACATGATCTCAGTGTGTGTCTTGGATTTTACTGAGCGTGAGGACTGGGAAGCAACTGTGGCTTGGCCTTTTGGCAAACATCAGGAAAGGAAGAATAAAACCAAAAGTAAAATATATGCACTTAAAAAAATTCTGGTTCAGGAAGGTTGTGCCACATTCAGAGCCATTTCACATGGGCCCCAGAGGTTCCCTCCAGCTTTAGAAACACCTGGCTTTCCACGAGGACAGAGCCCACAGCACTGAACAGCATCAAGACACTGTTTGGCAGCACACTGTTCAGCAAGAAACCTTAGGGGCGTGAAACTCAGGATAAATAAAGACCAGGACAGGAGCACATGTGGAAACCTGCCATTTGCCTGCTTCTGGCGGCTGAATCAGGGAGGCAGAGATGCCATGGGGCTGGGCAGAGTTTGGTTTGCCATGTCCTGCCATCACTCACCCATGCCTTTGCCTTGGCCTTCCCACCTAGTCTGCTCCCAGAGGTTTCTCATCAGCCTTGCCAGAGCTGCATGGACCAACCCACAGACACGGGAATGGGGTAAGGGTGAGGTGCCTCTCTAGGTGAGGCATCTCTAGCTGAGGTGACAATATTAGTTGGAATTTATGGAGGGAGGATCAAATGCTGCCTGCAGACTTCCAGAATTCTTTTCTTTTATGGCTTAGGTTCTTCTCAGGTTGTACAATAACTCTGTGGACATCTGTCTATCCCTCTGCCCTGTTACAGTGAACCCTGTAGGGGAGCAGGAACAGCACCTCAGAAAGGGATAAAGTGGTTCACTGAAAGCTTCCTATCCAACATTACCATCATTTCCGTCTCTAATTCTGCAGATTCTCCTGGGACAGCAAGCCTGCCCCTCCAGGACAAGATCTCCACAACTAATGGGGTTCCTAACATTTCCCATCTTAAAGCCCCTTTAGACCACTCAGCCTTATCTCACACATCCCACTTGCAGGTTCTCAGCCAAACCTGCCTGGAAGGAGAAACTTCAGGTAGCTTCCCAGGACGGTGGCAAATCCCCCGCAACAAGGAGCCACAGACAGGCTGCTGAGAGTGTCAGCAGAAATGCATGGTGCTCTGGAGGTGGAGATCGGCAATCACAGACAGAGCAGGTTACCTGGCCGAGAGCTGGCAGGTGTGTTTGCAGCGTTTGGCGATCCACGAGAGCACACACAAATGGAGCAAACCTGGTCGCTTTGGGCAGCGGCATCAGCCTATACCCGCCACGAGGTGAGCATGCACCGCTGCCCTGCCCTGCCTGCTGTCCTTCGGACGCCCCCCTCTGCCCCGCGGGGACCGCCGCCCTCCCTCGGGGACGGAGATGCTCAGTGGTGGGACAGCCTGACACCTGCACGCTGAAGTGACTCTGCCTCCTGCCTCCTCCAGCTTGGGAGAAATTTCTTTCACAGAATTTTCGCCGTTAATGTTAAGATGCCAAAATCACTGGCTGTGAATTCCAGAGAAGCTGTAAGGGCTGAGAGCTGAAAGCTCTCAGCTGAGAGCTGTGGGGCTTTATTTCCCTCGTTTGGCTGGTGGGGGATGCGGGGTACACGCCTATGGCTTCCTCGCACCGAAAAGGAAACCGGCCACGGCGTCTGGGGCAAGATCGGGCAGAGATCGCTAAGCCATCACCACCCCAGCGCGAAGAGAGGGGCAGGGACCCCGCGGGAGAGACCCCGGTGGGAAGGGACGGGCTGCGGCGCCTCCTGCAGCCGGGACCGACGGCGGGGACCGGACCGGACCCGCCCCGCCTGGAGAAGCCCCGCGACCACCCCGGTGCCCGGAGGATGGGGCGACACCGGCGCTGCCCCCCGAGCGACCCCGTTACGTGCTGCCCGGAGCGCGGCGCGGCCGGCGGCGGGGCAGGGGCGGCATCTCATCGGAGCAGCCCCCGGGACCCCGCCCCGGACCCGCCCCCGACCCGCCCCCGGGACCCCCCCGCGGTGGTCCCGCCCCTGGAGACCCGCACCAGCACCGCCCTGCGGCGCCGGGCTGGACCCGCACCGGGCAGCGGCTCGGGGGCTGCCCCACCGGCACACTCGAGCTCCCCGGACAGAGAGACCCTCCCCGGGATAGGGCTGGAAGTGGGGCTGGAAGGGGTGCAGGACAGACAGCGCTGACCCAGCGCCGGGCACTGCCGGGATGCTGCCCCCGTGCCCCAGCCTAGCCCCTCGGTCTCCCCACGCTCACTCTCCCCAGATCCCATCCGTGCCAGCGTTTCCCCGCATTCGGTTCCCCCGCGGGCATCCTGCAATAAGCCTCGTACAACTCCGAAACGCTCTTTCCCCGCGCCCCGCAGCGTTGTCGCCTGTGGATGGTCCCAAAGGCGCGCAGGTGCTGACGCTTTTCGGCAGGTTTCACACCTGGGTTGCGGGGCTGTCTCTCCCGGGACGACAGCTCTGGACGGGGATGTCGCTTCCTCGGAGTCCCTAATTTGTGCTCCCAGCCGCCTCTGTGCCCCCGGGCTCCGCTCTGCCTGCCACAGGCTGGTGGGAGCGGGCAGGACGGGGTGTCGCTTGGGTGTGCGGGGCCAAAACTGGGGCTCGGTGGGGCCAAGGACACAGCGGGAGGCTCAGCGGGGACACGGGAGCCCCCACCCTGCGGCAGCCCCCGCCTGCCTCTGCCCTTGTGGGAAGGTGCCCTGCCCGGTGTCCGCCCCGCTCCTCGCCCGCCGCAGCGCCGCATTTAGCACGGGGCAGGGCCGGGCACAGGGGCTCGCCCACCGAAAGGCATCGATCTGCCCCGGTTTGTGCCCCACCCCGCCTGTTCCCCTCCGGTCCCTGCCGGCGTGTCTGCACTGCGGGTTCTCCACTGCCTGGGCTGCCCGCTCTGACCCTTTCCGGGGAACGCTGCTCTCCCCACAGCAGCTCGCCCACAGAAAACAGGGTTATTTTATCTTGGTGCTGATGTAGGAGCTTTGTTTTGCTGGCACTGCTCAGAACTACCCTGTGGTCACTGAAATTGACAAAAAAAATGATGTTGGGGCCTGACATCTGAAATTAATATAACATTAAACAGTGCCCAGAAAAAGGTTTTGCATCAGTTGCTGATTCATGCAGCTTCCCTGGGCAACTTGCACTGCATCTCCCTTCCCCCAGTGCCCATGGATGATGTTTTCAAAGCAATCCACATAGGAAGCAGAAGCTTAATGAAAAAAGAAATAAAGCTCTGGTTCTCTTTCCTGGGGATGAAGATTGTTACCCGCTCACAAGATGCATCAGAGCTCCACGCCGACCTACCACATGTGTGAGATTTGGGCCTGTGTGGGGTGGCACTGAGCATGTGGTTTTCTTACCTTTGGTTATTCCTAGTTCCAGAAGCCTGGGAAACAATTCTCCAGAAAGCTACGGGACGTTTTGTCTCTGGGCACCATTCGTCATTGTTCACGTTTGGAACATGTTACAGCTGACTTGTGAAAGCCTTCTGTCCTGGGAAACATTTTGGAACTACCTGGAAGCTTACAGCCTGTGGCTGCTTGCATGGCAAGCTGTGTCTGTGACAGATGAAACCTCCGGGAGCACATCCCGAGTCTGTGAACCCACCTATCTCCAAGTCCCGTGATCCAGAGAATGGCTCCGGGATGGCTGGCATTAAGGACCCGGAAAAGCTCTGAGGAAATGTGGTTAGGATCTCGTGAAGGAGGAAACCCCTTCACACTTCACAGAAGAAAAACTAAACTTAGAGGGTCAGTCCGTGCCTCTCTGATGTGTCAGGGCTGCCTGGATATGTCCAAGTGACTCTGTGCTGCAGAGTTTTGGTTGCAGGAGCTGTGAAGGAACAACTCCAGTTCCCAGGC
>JAWWEU010000091.1:8019395-8031506 GCA_035583155.1 Acropternis orthonyx
TGGTTGCCAGGAGGCTGGAGAGCCCATCCTGCCCATGGACACACTTTGTCTGACCCTTCAGTTGAGGCCTGACTAGCATGGGAGACCCTACCGGAGGCACAAACCACCAGAAGCATAGCTTGCAACCTCATAAGGGCATGCAAGCTTCTCCCCCGCGACAAGGGGGTGTCCGTGGAGAAGTAAACCTTACAGATACTGCAGTGCTATCTGGCATAGCTTTTCTGAATGTCCAATACCTTAACTTTTTGCCAGAGTTTTTGTCTTTTTAATAGTAACTTTTTGTCTCAGAAAAAGCCCAGACATTCCATGTGAAGCTGTTGTGTGTTGCATTTTCAGCCACTTGGGACATAAGGGAAAACTGGTAGGAATTCACAGTTGTTCCGTGTGGACTAAACTGAAAGACAGTTTTATACGTTCCTATGATCCTACATATTTTTTCATCAGTGAAAATGGCAACACTCATGGATTCTGGATTCCATGCTGAAAGGAAGTGTGAGGTTAGTGGTCCACTCTTTGTCTCCTGACTGCAGCACTTGTGAGGCCAAACAGCTTTGCAGACCCTTTACTGAGGTGTTTGTTTCTTGTGGAGCCCTGCCTCTTCCAAGCTCAACCAGGATCAATTCCTTATCTCAGCAGCCCCATCTTCACCTCCTTTCCCCTGTCCCTTAGTTTGTCTTCACCATTTAGGTGCATTAGGGTTACTCCTCCGGGTCCCAGTGTCACCAAGGGTATGAGGAGAATACCCACTGCAGAGGATTGTGCTGCTTTAGCATTTGAAGGCCTGAGATGGATTGTAACTGATTAGCAATTAATCCTCATCAGTTGCATTGCTAACATCTGTACTGAGCATGCGTGTTTCCAGTTGAGGTAAATCACCTGTGGCACTAATGCAGAAGCCCTTGAAATAGCTTCTTCTTTGAGCTCATATTGCACCCATCAGTTATTACTGTTTTTACAGTGACCTTCCCTACTTAAAGGAGCTCACTTGTAATAACTTGATTTTTTTTCTCTGTCACCACTGTTTGTTTTTTGGTTTGTTTTTTTTTTTCCCCCCCTTGATCCGCTTTGTATTCCTGAACGTAATTCATAGTAGAGAAGACTTTAAGTGTTCTTAGTTCCACTTACTAAAGTCTGGTCAGTGTTAGAAGGGTTCTGTCAGATCAAGGTTTCAGGAGACCTTTTGTAAAGGCTAATACTATAGAGTCTGCTGATAGGGTAAAAATGGTGTGACCCTGTGAAAACTTGCGGATCACCCTTGAAAGAACATAAGGGAAAAGCAACAAAAGCTCCAGTTATTTATGCCAACTCTTGCAAAAACCCAGCTTTACTAAGGACATAATTCTTTGAAGGGGATTATGCAGGTGTAGTCCAGGCTAATAAGACACACTTTTTTCCCTTGTCTCTGCTTAAAAACAGGCAGGATATATATCCTTTTGGAGCAGAATAGCACATTTCTGTTCTTTTAAAATACTCCCCTGGAGGGAGCTTGTGACATGGAGGCAATGATGCTCATTCTTCCTAACAGAGTAGGGGAGCCTCTGTAGCTGACGTGGCACCTGAGCCAGCCTGAGTGAGTAGCTTGGGAAGCTCTGGCTAACACTGTTGTCCTTGAGGTGCAGAAGGCAGCTTGGACTTTCATGGCAAACTGATAACACATGTTATGGAGAGACTTGGTGCAGCTGCAGAGATGATCCTAAAGCAGTAAAGCAAATCTGACCCGGTTCTGGGGCTCAGTCCTTATCCCTGTCACTGCTGTTTAATGTAAAATAGTTATGGGAGGAATGAGGAGTGTATTTGGAAATGACTGCAACCTGAAATTCTTTTCATTGCCCCAGATAAGAATTTTAATATAATGTCAGTTGTGTCCTCTGTGTTGTTGCTTTTTCTCTTGTGCACATACTGTGGGTTTTGTTCTCAGGGTTTTTTTTTTCTTGGCTTGAATATAAAGTTGCAGGTGGTTTAGAATGAAACAAGTGTAGTGCTCAGAAGAGTTTTCTAACTGCTGTGCAATTGTAGGCCACACAATATGTCTATAATATTCAATCCTTTTCTGATGCAGGTTTTTTGTGGTAGCTGTTGCAAACGAAAATGCAAACTACAGTACATGGAAAAGGAGGCAAGAGTCTGTACTGGCTGTTATGACGATATTAGTAAAGGTAAGAAGTTTTTTTTTAGTAATTGCAGTAATTAGTAAAGTATCTCTTAACTTTTCTTCTTCTTGGGAAGCTTGATTACTTTAATTGGTGTGTGTTTTCCTGTTGCAGAAATGGAGGGATGAAGAGAATAATTGTGCCTCTTAGTTGGATTTCAGTTCTTATTTTAAACTTTGAGTAGCAAGTTGGTGATTTTTATTTAAAAAAACGTAGTAGGGCTAAATATGAAGATACACTGTTGAGTCATCTGTGACAGGAGTCTAGCAAAAGTCACCATCACTCCACAGTAACCTTCTGTGTGTTTAAATGCCATGCCCCTGCTGTTCTCATGTCTCTTTTGCCCATTTTATGTAGCTTCTTGTTTTCACAAGTCACATAGCAGCACTGCAATAATTGAACCATCAGATAACCTTTTCTTAGCTGGAAGCTAAGCATGGGTGCTTATGGAAACATCAGGAGAAAAAACTGAGGTTCTGTTGTTTAATATTTAAATAATAACTTGAAAACATGTCAGATTTTTAATATGCCACCTGAATGGAATTTGACCTGCAAAATGTGATCTGTGTGTTTCCACCAAGGGATGGGGTCACTTCAGTGTTGATCACTGCAGTGTTGATCACTGCAGCAGTACCAGGAGGTACAGAGGGGTCTGTTTCTGTCAAGAGAACCAGCCTGGCAAATATGCAACTAGAAAATAAATGTGAATTTCTTCCCTGCAGTGGCCTGAGAGTGCAGTTTTCTTAACTAGATCACAAACTGTGCACTGCTTCTACCAAAAAACCCCACTCATAATACCACGCTGCAAATGAAATCTAATCAACTGTGAGATCTTAAAAACTGACCACATTTTTTTAGCACAGGCATTTGAAAGGATGATGAGTCCAACCGGTCCTGTCCCCAATTCCAGTGTCTCCTCTGAACACCCTTCTGCTGCTCCACCTGCAGAGGAAGCCCAGGTACCTGGTAGTGCCAGCTCTCCCTCACCTTCTGCGTTGTTGCCTATCTCAGCACTTAAACAACCTGGCGTTGAAGGTATGGATGCTAAATACAGTAGATATCTAACACTTTCAGAGTCTCTTTGCAAAGAGTTGCTTATTGCATCTTGGATTTGCCCTTGATATATTTTTCCTATATTTTTGGTGGTGTTTTTTGTGGGCAATGTAAACTCTGTGAATGGGGATGCTGGACAGTTATTTTCACTTCCTAGTTTTGTTGCCAGGTCCAGGCAGGTCCTAAATCTCTGTTTATGAAATGTGGATGTTACTTTTTTCATTGCCTCCTCTTTTATATTGTAAATCTTTCTGTGCAACTGTTACTTTTATAATTTTTACGTGTCTTGGGAGATCTCTGGCTTGCGTTGTGACTGCCAGTCTCAGAGTAAAACCAAAGAGTAGCTGTTTAGGGAGAAGTCACAAGGGAGCAGTAGAGGTTCATTCTCTGTGTAAATACAAATGATTAGTGGCTACGTAGTTCCACTTTTATTAAACATCTGACCTTCTTCAATGGAAATAAATTTTTGAACAAAGTGATAAATTAACTTTTTCAGAGTGTATTTCATCTTTTAGCTGTGATACAGACTTCATTCTTACCTAAGTACAGAGAGATGACTGCGGAAGTAGCCTTCCCTAGATATGAATTAATAGATTTAATTGTAACATGGCAGCTCCCTTCACAAGTAGATTTTTCTGCATGTATTTGCCTGAGTGGATACTGGCTGGTGTCAAACTCTGCCTTTCCTTTGTTCCAGTAAGCAGATTCTCTATATATTTGTGGGGGAGAAGGGACTTAATTTTTATGCCTTTCAGATATTGGAGTGGTGCAATAACGTGTTTGTTTTCTTACCCTGTCCTAGGGCTGTGCCCCAGAGAGCAGAGGAGGGTCTGGTTTGCCGATGGTATTCTGCCCAATGGTGAAGTGGCAGACACCACAAAACTGTCCTCTGGAGCCAAGAGGTCGTCGCAGGACTTAAGTCCAGTGAACCCCGACTTGCCAGAGACTCATACGGTATGAGCTAGGAAGTGTGTGAATGTGCACGAATTACCTTTGAAATACCTCTGCTTGCTATTGATGGGGCACCCCTTCCATCCATAACAGGAGTTCTGCTCTTGGAATCTGAGACAGTGTTTGGGGTATTTTTTTGGAGGTGGCTGTGAAGTCCATATCATATATTGGGAAATTCTGTAGTAGTTTTCAATTGCAGGAAAACCTTGTTTGGTTTGGGGTGTCTGTGAACTTCAGAAATGGTATGGCAGAAAATTTTCCAAAACAGGTCTTTTGTACGCAGCCTTTGATTAATTGCTTTTATGAAGGTAACCTCAGCCACAGTTCTTAAACCTGTCACTAACACCGGGCTTGCAGTAGAAGTTTGTGTTTGGGGTTTTTTTTCCCAGTGGTTTGCTGTAGTTTTCCTGTTGGAGCCAGAAGTTGCTTAATACCATTATAGGGTGCAGCAAAATCTATGTATTGCTTCTGACATGAACTAATACTGAACTGAAAGAGGAATTGGCTCTTTTACCATGGATCAGGTTCATGTTGTTGAACTAGGTGCACTTTACAAGAAAAGTCCAAAGAAGAGCTCTAAGTTTACTGTGGAAAGATGTGGAGAGATTCCTCAGCTGAAGCCTTTTTAAAATAAAACATAGCTCTGAAGTGCTGTGTCAAATGATAACATAAATTCTGTGATTCTCACAGCACTAAAGAGTTTCTAAAATTTAAAAAAAAAAAAAAAAGACCAGATCATTATGATTTGTATGTGGAGGATCTGGACACTTGCCAGATTTATAGCATGTAAGACAGTTTTTATTCATGAAGAACAGGTAATAGTAAATGTGAATTCGTTTGAACAAGGAAGGACTCAAAAAAGTGATTAAAAGGTATAACCTGTATCACATCTTGGGGAAAGAGTAGGATATTTTCCCTTGCAGAGGATGAACAATGTCTAAAACTGAAAGCAGCATGGACAAAGTGAGTGGGATACAAGTGTCTGAAGCTCAAACAAAACCACCAGAGGCTGCTGTGAAACAAAGGTAACACAAAATCCTCACTGTGCAGATCAGAAACACCAAGTGATGAAACACCAGCAAGCAAATTCGTGGGGAAGAAGAAGTCTGTTATGGGCCGATGTAGTCAAGTTCCTGTCTGTGTGTTTGTGGGGTGTTACTTTTGGGGCTGGTGTCCTTTTGTTTTTTGCTTTTCTGGCAGTGTATTCATTAAAAGGAGGATTTGCAGGGAGCTGATGGGACACTAAAGAGCTTCTACAGGGCAAACATAGAGTTGTGGAGTTTTTTTCCTTGTTGCAACACAAAGTATTCCCTATGGAGACAGGATGCAAGTCAAACATACTTGAAGGTGCACCTCTCAGGGTGTGGTTTTTTTTTTTGTTTTGTTTTTGTTTTATTTTTTAATGACAGCTGATATCCTGATGTGTACGTGGTCACAGCTTGTCGTACCCATCTCAGTGGAGGAACAGCATAGGTTTGACCCCAACCTAGAAGTTAATCAGATGATAAAATGCTGGACTCAGTGATGGATAGAAAGGGTAGGAGTAGGAATACATTTGCAGTACTGAACAGCTGATCCAAGTGATGACGGTGTTCAGTAACTGTGAGTGAGAACACCAATAGCAGGCATTTCTGAAGGGGTACTTGGTGTGTTGATTGTGTTGCATTTGACTGTCTATGCTGGAACAACCATTTGTGTTACCAAACAAATAAATTAATGAGGGAACTTCATCTATGTAACTCCTAAACATAAAAGAAAAAGAAGATTGAGGAGAGATTTGGTGGCTTTCTTCTTACTAGGAGGAAATGCATTCTCAGCTTTTATGATACCTTTCTTTAACGTTTTGCATCTAGAATGAATATAGTGAAAGTTTAGCTGGTTGTAAGACAGTGTGGAATTTTTTTTTTTGTTATTTCTTAATAGGCTGCAAACCCAGAGGAAGATGACACATTAACTGATGTAAATCAAAAACCAAAGGAAGAAATTAATGTCATTACAAGAATGGAGGAGTCATGTCCTTCTGTTCCTTCAGACAATGCACAGCAGGGTGTTCCAGGCCAGAGTGAGGTGGTGCCTAGTTACAAATCCATAACTCCAGGAACTGAAGAGTGTGCTCCTACTGCAGAGGCTGCCCAGTGCAGATCCAGTGCAGTGGGTCAAACTGCACATGATGTGCCTGTTAGTCCTTCAAGCTACAGAGCACTGTGTGGCGTTGAAAAGTGTGTGCGAAGAGACATCAGCCTTCCTCCCGATGGGGATAAGCTGCCACCACTGCTGCTGGCAGTGGGTGAAAAAGGGAAAGGTAAAACCTGAGAAAACTGGTCATGTTTAGTCACAGAATTGTAGAATGGTTCGGGTTGGAAGGGACATTAAAGGTCATCTTGTTCCATCCCCTGCCATGGGAAGGGACTCCTCCCACTATCCCAAGTTGCTCCAAGCCCCGTCCAACCTGGCCTTGGTAACTCCCAGGGATGGGGCAGCCACAGCTTCTTCACCCTCCCAGGGAAGAGTTTAAATCACCTGGTGTGAGACTTCTAAATATGAACTCATGTGCATGTAATTTGTGTTCTAATACAATTCTAATGTCATTTATTTGTTGCATACTGGATTGCTGGATAACTGAACACACATTATTAACAGGATCAATATGTTATGAGAAGAATGATTTGTCCTTTTGAGTGCGTTCTAGTGGTGTCTGTGCTCATCAGTGGTACCTGACAGTATCAGTGTATGGATGAGGAGCCAGCACACATGATTAGTCATGATTTCCAAAGCAGTAGTACTCCTGTTTTGCACCTTTGTCAGAAGCTACTACTTCTGTGTTATGTGTTCCTTGAATCTTAGGGTAGGCTGTTCATTGGATGATCTGTAGCTGGAAAAACTACCACCTTCTTAAGGGAGGAGGATGGGACGACATATCATACGCTATGAACTAACACTTGGTTTGGGTTGTTGGCTGGTGTGTTGAACTAAATTGTGTGTTAATTTCCTTAGATCCAGTGGTGGAGGAACATCCATCTCACCAAAAGGTCACCTCGCTGCTTGGGGAAGGAGGTTCTACTCCACTGACTTTTATTCTAAATGCAAACTTGCTTGTCAACGTCAGGCTAATAATGTGTAAGTAGCACGCATGTTCTTTTCCTTTAAATGCAACTGTGTTTTCCTGACTGTAAAACAGCATTACTGTGGTGTCTTATCTTCCTACAGGTTCCTCAGAAAGGTGCTGGTGCTTCTCAACAAACGGACTGCATGGTTTGGGTCAGGCAGAAATCATCATTCTGTTACAGCGTTTGCCAGATGAAGATGTTTTCCCTAGTGAAATATTCAAATTATTTCTTGACATCTATAAGGATGCAATGAAGGGTATATAATTTTTAATGTCTAACATTTTATTTTATAGTATCTTCTTGCAGATCTTTAAAGGTGAAAGTTGATACGTAATTTTTCTTGAAGTATTTGTAAGCGTCTAATGATTCTGATGTAAGACCTTGCAGTGTTAGGCTCGGGTTCTAAATAACAGAAATAAAAGAATTTAAGTTTCTCTGTTTCCGATACTTCTGTAAACATCCTGTTTGCAGGGTTTTTTTTTGTTGTTTAGTTACATTGTGTTGGAGATCCTGGGTACAAGCCCTTGAGTCTGTGGTTTAGAGCATCTGGCACTTTATTTGTAGAAGTGCAGCACTCATGTAAGTAAGTATTTAGGTCTGCTGATGGAAGTTGTTGTGTGCCAGAACATTGAACACTTCAGGATTTTTTGAATTTGTTTGAAAAAACCCTAGTTTCACATTCAAGTTCATTTAGTTCTGAAATACAGTTCACTTACTCTGTGGGTTTAGATGTCTGAGAGACTTCAGGAGGGTTTGAAATCCACCACAGACTGTCAAGTCTGTCAGAGGTCACTGGTTAGAACAGTTCTCTTGGCACTAATGTTTGACTGACCCTGATCTGCAAACTCTCTGTCCCTCTTTCTACAGGAAGGTTCATAAGAAACATGGAAAACATCACTTTTACTGAAAACTTTCTCAGCGACAAAGAACATGGAGGATTCCTGTTTGTTTCACCAACTTTTCAGAAACTTGATGATCAGATTCTACCAGATAACCCTTTTCTTTGTGGCATTCTCATCCATAAGCTGGAAATACCCTGGGCTAAAGTGTTTCCAATCCGTTTAATGTTGAGATTGGGAGCAGAATATGGGGGTAAGTTTTAACATTTTCCATAGCTGTATAAATGTCGAGCTCCCTTTGAAAAATACAAGGTTTTTTTAGACAAGTAAAATATTTGAAATCATCTTCGCAGCACTTTGTATTACACTTGTTTAGGACTGACATGGGAATCCACCTGTTGAGATACCTGGGAATGTTCACTGTCCTGCTGGACTGACTCCCTTTGATTGGGTTTTTTTCTTAGCTGATGAGAATGCCAAGCAACCAAACCTGATGTGAAAAAACGGGTGTAAAAAAAGCTGATACAAAAATGCCTGACTTTTCTCATCAGAGAAAAAAGGTTTGAAGGGATGTTCAGAAGCCCAGTTTACAACTCTTGACAAAATGGGTTTTTTAAAATTAAATTACTGAAATTAAGTATATTGGCAAAATATTACTGCTTTGTAAACTGAGTACAGGTAGTGATTACCTATAACTTGTTAATACACTGGAAACATCTAGGCCTGTAAAAAGGCAGGATCCCACCATTCTAGAAGCTGCAAGTCTCTTGAGTATGTAGCACTGGCTTCTTCAAGGATTTCTGGAGTCCACAAATCACTACCAGCCAGGCCCACGTCTGGGTGGTGACAAGGGTGGTAGCTGCTTTGTACTTTCTTTTACCAAATTACTTGCTGTGGTTTGGTTTTTTGACCAGTTTTGTAAGATTTAACCATGAGTGGGGAAATCAGGCAGTGGCTGAAGGACAGCCCATGACAGAGAGGCTCTGCTTGCTTTGGCTGGCCAGGTAGTGAGATTGAGAAACACAGGTTGTAGCTGAAAATAAACTATATAAATACCTGGATTATCAAGTTTTAGAGTTGCTGATAGGTAAATATGCCCTTTTTCCATCCTTGTCCCCAGCCTATCCAACTCCTGTCGTGAGTTACAGGCACCGGAAGCCACTTTTTGGAGAGATTGGGCACACTATTATGAATCTGCTTGTTGTGAGTAAATGTTTTATTATCTGCCTGTTGTAATTTAAATTATGTAAAGTAGTCTCAAAATTCTGAACCTTGAAAGCAGTGGGTTTTGGTAAATATAAAAAGCAAATGATTTTGTTCTTCCTACTTGACTGGAAACTTTCTTACCTAGAGGGTGAGTGAGATAGGAAGGCTCTTTGTTTCACCTGGCATTGTTATGCATTAGTTCTGGTAGTGAGGAATAGGTTTAAATGATTGAGAGGAATGTTGACATTTGCATGGAAGCTGGTAGTAATCAGTGTTCAAGTGCATTTTTCTCTTCCAAGCTTCAGTGTGCAGAAATTCTGGTCTTAAGTTGGGCAATGTTAAATGTGAAGAAAGAATTGACAAGGCAGATGCTGTGGACTAATTGTAGGAGCAATTACTTTGTCAGACAAACCTAACAGTACCACAGTTAATCAGCCTGACTGTCCTTTTGAAGGAGTTTTCAGCAAAATCATAAGACTGAGTCAAATCTGGAATTCATGCCATTCCCTGTGGAAGCTTTTCCTGTTATCCAAACACTTTGATTTAAACTACCAGTAAGCCTGTGTTGCAGGCCAGTAACCTTCCTCTTCTAATACTGCCATAGAACTTACAGCACTTTTCATCATCAGAGCCTTAGGGTAAGGCCATGGAAAGAATTGCACATAGTATTTAGGCAGTCCCTGCATCCTCCCTTGAGTGTCTCCAGGCCATCATCGCTGAGATGGAACTGGAGCCTTTTTTCTACCATTAGTGTCCAGGTCATTGCATAAGGAACCAGTCAGAGGAGATGCACCATCTGGAAAACAGTGTTCCTTGTTAATGTAGGAATCTTGCACTGTAATTGCATGAGCCAGCTCCCAGCCTGATTGGTGACAGGACAGTACCAATGTGTAACTGCATCCTGAGCCTCTGAGGAGTCTTCTTGTGCTGCTGCTGAAGGGGCTTTCTGTGGAATTCCTGTTCAGGTGGATTAGAGTTACTGGGATTCCCTTTCATAGCTGTGTCAGCTTGAAGCAGGAAGTGGGAATATGTTCTCCTTGGCAGGAGTTCTAATCACTAGATTACCGCAAAAGATTCTCTTGGTGGTGCTTTGGCACCTGTGGTGCAAATCCTCTGTTAAAGATTGTACAAAGCCTCTCACCACACAAGTGACTGAGGCCGTGGTAACTCTGGAGGCAAAGGCCACCTGTGCTTTACATACTTACTATTGCTCAAACCATGCCTGTCCGTGGACACCTGTACTGCACTGAGATGTGTTTGTAAATACCCTTCTTGTGCTGATTGAGGAAGGTAGTTGCTGTGCTGATTGCCTGGCTCAGCTGGTCTAAAGAGCCTTTTTATACCTTTTTGTCAGCTGAGCTACTGAAGGCAAAGAAGACCATTTCATACCTAATGTTGTCGTTCTGGCAAAACCCCAGAATGTTGCAGCAGTGAGGGAGATGATGGGTGATGTCAGAGAAAGGTGTAAGAAACAGTGCAGTATATTCAATCTATAAATCAAGCAGCTGGAGCTGCAGAGGACAGGGTGTGAGCCCGCAAACAAACTCATCCAAATGATGGCTTCCATGCCTTACTTTTCCATCAGATAGGGAGGCTGTTGAAGATTTTCCTTCCCTAAAACAGTAAAATCCTAATGTGTATGAAGTAGCCATTGTCTAAATAACTCACTGGTAAATAGAGCTACCTTGTCATGCTATGAATTTGTTAGTACATTCCCTCAGGTACTTGTCACATACATTCCAGTAGGAAAATAGGGATCACTAAGTCTTTAGCCACTCTTAATGTCGTTATTTTTTAGAAGTTCTAGAAAGTACTTTTATGTAGATGAGTTTTGTTATAAATGATAAAACAATAATTAATTGTCTGCTAATGTAAATACTTTGTCTGTTATAGGACCTTAGAAATTATCAGTATACTTTGCATACCATAGACAACTTGTTTGTTCATGTGGAAATGGGTAGAAGCTGTATTAAAATACCTGTAAGGAAGTATAATGAGGTGAGTTAACCTGTCTGGATTAGCCTTCTAATCCAAGCTGCTTTAGTCTTTGTTTTTTATGTAATACCAGTCACATCTCTACCATGAGCTTTTCTTTAATAAAAACCTCTCTGAACCTTATACTGACCTAAATGTGTGATGGGAGGAGCAAAAAATTATGTGGGTTCACACTTCCTTCCTTCCCGGATATGCTGGAAAGTGGATGGTGATGCTGGAAGGTGGGTAATGATGAGTGAGGTGTAGAACAATTGGTAAGTGTCGAAAAATCAGCAGTTTCTTCAAAATCTTTTTGCATGTATTTTCAAGGATTCTCTTACAAATTTCCTGAAGATGGTGGTTTTGCTTAAGACTTTAAAAAAACCCCAACAAAACAAACCAGAAAACCCCATGAACAGTAAACGCGATTTGTAATGACAATTTTGTATTGACAGGTAATGAAGGTGATAAATTCTTCTAACGAACATGTAATTAGCATTGGGGCAAGTTTTAACACTGAAGCAGATTCTCACCTGGTGTGTGTGCAGAACAAGCATGGCCTCTACCACACACAGGCAATCAGTGCCACGGGACATCCCAGGAAAGGTAAGCGCTCTGGTGACAAAAAAATCACATTTCTAAAGCAGAAATATAAATTCACTGTTCATTGCAAGGAGAGTGCAACTCTGGTGTCACACTGAGATGTGTTTAAAATGGAGTACAAGTGGAATGTTAGTAATGAGTGATAGGAAGTGGTGCTCACTTTGTCCCTACTTTTTCTAGTTACAGGCGCAAGTTTTGTGGTGTTTAATGGAGCCTTAAAAACATCTT
>JAWWEU010000091.1:8053004-8063125 GCA_035583155.1 Acropternis orthonyx
GAGAGTGTCTCTTCTTTTTCCAACCACGTCAAAAGGCTTCTTGTGTGGATTTTGCTTTGATGTTATGTGAAAGGAGACAGAATGATCTGCAGACAAGAGAGGATAGGAGAACCCAAGATCAGCCCAGAGCCAGCAGAAAATATCCTCACAACAGAAGACCCAGGAAAGAGCATGTTTCCCACACGCAGTCCCAGAAGCGCAGGGTGTCCATCGAGGGAAGCAGGAAAGCATCAGCCTCAGGGCACTGGATGATCTGGGAGGGGGCTCTGGCTCTCAGGTGTAGCACAGGCACTCCAGGATAGCAATTCTGGCTGAGGATTTCTGTGTACCTGGCAAACGCAGTCACACAAACACCCAAATACTGAAAGTCCTTCACTAATGAATTTCTTTGTCACAGCATCATACCGGTGCTAAACCCTACAGCACTATGAAAATGTTTCTTTAGTAATTATAGCTACAGGGCAAATTAACATGATAAGCCATGTAATCCTTCTAGAAAACATCCATTTCCTCTTCTCAGCTCTTTCCCTGTTTCCTCTCTTCTGTTACAGCACCTCCCTCTTCAGATTTTCTGGTCAGCCCACCCTGACTTGGCTGGCCTCATTCCTGCAGCCCTCCTGGGCAAGCAGTGACAGATCATGCACATCTGAATAATGAGGGAATCATCTTCTAATTTTGTACTTAACCAAACTTGGTCCTCTCATTTGTCACCTCATTTTGCACCCTGATTAAAGTACAATCCTCCCTTCAGCTTCTCCCCTCTCCAAGTCAGCTGCTGCCTCTCTCTTGGTTCCTGTCTTCTCCTGTTAGCATAACTTTTAAACCACTCAGGATCAGTTAAAGTCTTCGGCATATTAGCTGTAGTCTGATGAAGACAACATGACTGTCTATTTCCCATTAAGATCTCATGTCAAGTGCTCCGGGTGCTCCCATCAGATAACCAAAAAAGATAATAATTGTCATTTCCCCCTTCCTGTTTTTCCCCTGCTTGTCTGCATAGCTACTAACAGTATTCTGTTTGCTAAATGAGGAAACTTATTTTTCAGAGTGTACCTTTTTTTATGGATTGCTGTCCATGGCAGAGATTTGTTGTCGGAATGTTCCCAGTTCTGACCTTAAATACACTGTGGCTGTAAAACTACTGAAAACATCAGCTTTCTACTGCCAAATGGAAACTACTGTCCACTGTCAGAGATAATGAGTAATAGACAAGCAACAAAAATATTTATGGGTTGTTTTTCACTTTTTATGAAGACCCTCTTGTTTTACCTATCTTGTTAATACTAGTATTATCCTTGAAAATTAAAATTTTATCTGTTTAGAACAGTTTGTTCCCAGGAAAGCATGAATGAAGGGGATTAAATTATATCTGTACTAGACTTTTCTTGGTGATTGGTAATTATACTGTCACTCATGATGCTATTCATTGCACTTAGTTGCATGGAACTGGGGAAAAACATGACATTTACCCCTGTACTAGACATAATGAGAATCTATGGCTTTTCAAGGAATCATTCATCAATGAAGTACAGGAGTAAACAAAACATGAGGAAGTTGTATTTGGAGCAGAGGATTTTTTTTTTCCTTGTCAAGGCATAGTACAAAGTATTTATTTTTCTCTTGGGAAATATAAATGGGGAGGTAGCAGGTACCAGGTAACCATCCTCAGGAAATAAATCTCAGAGAGCAAAGAGAATGTATGTGCTTCCTGAGCACACAGACTCACACCCGTCTGCCTCCTTCCATCTTGAAATATTGGCATCTCACCTCGTAGTGCTTGGTGTGTCTGTCATTGGGGTGAACACACTCATTTTGGACCAAACTTCACTGTAGTCAAATGCATTTTCCTAGTTCTCAGCTGGGATCTCTACATAGAAAAGCTGTGGTACAGAAAGTGCTGTCTGAATGCAGTGCTTCTACTAAAAATCAAACCAAACAAAAATGCATCTCTTTGGCAGAGGCACACTGAAGTAGGAAACTAAGTCCCCATTTCCACGAACCACAAATTAGCTTAATTTGTTGTTGAATTTGACAAAGGAACATAGTTAAATGTGGAGAGGACTAAGTCCACAAACATTCAAGAGTAACCACATACGTTCTCGGCAGGCTTGTTTTTGCATCCAGGTTAAGGTCTTTGCAATCAAAAATCATTCTACAAAACATTCTGGCGTCAGTGAACTGTATCTTCTGCAATGTATGCTTAGGCAGAAATTTTGTAATGTATGTTGCCCTCAGCATCACAGTGTAATCCAATGTCTTATGAAGTCTTTTTTCCCATTTCTAATAAATGTCAGTTGTCCTAAACACAGTACTTTGCAAAATGTTTGTGCAGAGCTTTCAACACTGACCTATAACTGGTATGTTTTAAATGCTTTCAGAAAGTTATTCTCTCGCCAGGGTCACTGTGACTTACATTTAAAAAAATGCCCAAGACATCTCCCTGGTAACAGGCTTCTTCCCCCCCTTCAACAATGCACTGTCAATTTAAAACTCAACGGACTTCTTCCTGCATTTTGCAAGCATAAACTTGCTTATATCGATCAATGTAATATTGGCACACATGGAACAAAATCAATGATGGTAACTACTTACAGTTTCAAAGGAAACAGAGAAAACTGAGACAACTCAGAGGAGATGCTGCAAAAATTAGCTTTTTTATCAGCTAAGTGTTGTAAATTGCTGTGAAAAATTCAAGGGGTGCTCATAGCTGATATTCTAAGGGAACAGCAATGCAAACTATTATACTGGCTCTAATGAAGATGAAACAGGACTTGATTATCTGCTTAAAATCTATATTTGTCAGACAGACTATTCAAAAACACACTGACAAATTAACTGCATCTTTACTGATAACTATTGGTAGGGACTTAAGAACACAGGCTGTTTAAAGAATCAATGTGTATGTTCTTACACTGCGAGGTGGTTATGGTCAAAGTGACACAGCAACTTTTTATGAGACCAGCAAAGCCTCCTCACAGGTGTGAAGTGAGGGAAACGTTAAAACTTCTTCATCAGATTGTGCTGGGTTTGTGTGGCCAGGTTTTGGTCCGGAGGGCTACAAGGGTGGCCTCTGTGAGGAGCTGATGGAAGCTCTCCCTGTGTCCAACAGGGCCAGTGCCACTGGCTCCAAGGCAGATCCACTGCTGGCCAAGGCTGAGCCCATCAGCTGCGTTGGCAGCACCTCTGGGACAACAGTGAAGAACGTGGAAAAAAGCCTGTGGGCAACAACAGCAGTGGTAAGTGGAGTGAGCATGTGCGAGAAGAACAGTCCTGCAGAGCCCCACGTCTGTGCAGCCGGAGGGGCAGGAGGTGCTCCAGGCACTGGAGCTGAGATTCCCCTGCAGCCCCTCGGGGCCCGTGGGGGTGCAGAGACCCCCCTGCAGCCCTGAAGGACCCCACACAGGAGCAGGGGATCCCTGAAGGAGGTTGTGATCCTGTGGGAAGCCCTGCTGGAGCAGGCTCCTGACAGGACCTGCATCCCCATGGAGAGAGGAGACCGCGCTGGAGCAGGTTTTGGTGGCAGAATTGATGACCCTGTGGGGATCCATGCTGGAGTGGCAGGAAGCATCAGTGCATTCTTCAGCTGTTGCCTGAGACTCCCAAACTCCCTTCCCACTGTTGGGCTTGCTTACCTTTCCCTCGACACCAACACATTTTAAAGACTGTTACAAAGGTACACAATATCCCAGCCAGTCTCAGGGGGATTGATTGGACGTTTTGAACCAGGAGATACTCAAAACCCTGGTTTCAGTAGAAATGCTCTGACACAGTCTAATGGCTTTCATTAGGGAAACGTCAGGGATGCTGCCATGGATTGTAAGATCAATGCAAGGTCTCATGCAACCTTTGTTGTGGAATTGCTCAGATCTACCTCTTTCACGCTGCAGACAACCCTTATATTTCCAGTGCAGGGTGTACAGAGTGTGGGGTGTGTTTCTTGGAATCATTCACTACTGAGGTGTTGTACTATCTGGCACGATTTTTCTCTCAAAAATTTAGTGTATATTTACACTTAGTAAGACTCCAGGATTTAAAATGCCTGCCCTTAAAACAGAAGTACAGAATGCCTCATTTATTGTGCCACAACAGCTTTTTCATACACTTCAAATTTGTACTGGATCCCATTCTCTTCTTGGATCTCAGCAGGGACACCTGGGTACCTGGGGAGAGAGCAGAGGAAAAAGCAAAAGCCAACAAATAGATAAAAGTATCATGATGATTCACCTGTAATTTATCCAATCAACTAGAAAAGCGAGTCGTTTGGAAAAGGAAATGAAAATACCGTCCATAGAACTGCTATACTATGTAAAAGCTGCTTTAGGAATCATATTATCTGCAACTTGTACACACATCTTTTATATCAAGAAAGCACAGTCTGATGCAAAACAACCCCTCCATTTTTGGCTCAATCAAAAAATCCCTTACATTTTTATTAAAGCCTCCAATAAAGCCAATATTCAAAATGTCTGCCAAGGGACAGAACACTTTGGCCTTTTTTTTTTTTGCACTGCTTTTCCTCATAAGGTTTTGAGGAAACACAAAGGACAAGGTTTCTTAAAAGTTTGCAAGATTCTTAAAGCAGCTGACTGCTGTCATAGAAAGAGTTCCCCTATATAGCAAACTGTCTAGACCAGTTTTTATTAACAGACACGTTCAAAGATCTTTTCATCTCCCTGTGACAGAACAAGGATTTTGTATGAGTAACACTGACTTTGAGAGAGAAATAAATTTTAAATTTCATTTGCTAGGTTTGATGGTGCCAGGTTTCCACTTTAGTGGAGTAGTCAGGAGACTGCCTGGTACTTTATAAATTCATGTTCCAAAGCCAAACTTTGATTTCAGTTCTGTGGCAAAAACCAATGTACACCTAAGGAACAACAAAAGGGGAGAGGGAGCTTTGGGTCAGGCTTCAGGACACTCAAGTGAACACAAGGCAGCTCAGAATATGTTGGAGTCAGAGGTGGTGACTCATCCTCCCCACCCACCTTGTTTGTCTCTCCTGCACCCCTCTTCCCTACCCCCTCCCAGTGTTGTGCTAATCCATTCCTATGCCCCCTGCAGAGACCTCCGCTTCCCACAATTTCTGTTTCTTCCACTGCTGGTCTGTAACCAACTGGGAGCCAAAACACGAGCATCAGGAAGAGGAGGAACAGTTCTTGTCCTTCTTGGCTCTTGAGGCAGGTTTTTGCTGCCTCCTCACTGCCTGTTGGATGTAGGCCTTTGGAGTGGACCTAAAAGCATGACTGGATATGACAAAGATAATACAGAAGAAACCACAGTGAATGGTTTCTCACAGTTCGACGCCTTTTCCTACTACTTTTGTTAGGAATAAAAGATTTTCTCAAGAGAAAAGGAATAACCTTAGAAATCTATAAAGCTCAACCCTCCCTGATGAAACCCCTTTAATTTGTCTTTGACAACTTATCAAAGACATTCAGAGGCCAAATACTATTTATTAACAGCATATTGAGAGTTACAAACCTTAGTAAATACTTGAGTAATTCTAAACACAGAAACAGTCTGCTTTTGAAGCAAGCTGACTTTACTGTGGAAATTACAGAAGGCTGAAGAACACAGCAAGTTCCAAGAACCTCTGTGCAGAGTGTGGTGCAACTCCAGGCTGTAAATGAAGTATGATTCTGGGGGAAAAAATCACCTCTAACTCAAACCAAAACGGCCTTAACAGGACCCTTGGATGTTCAAATTAGATTATTATGAAAACAAATGCAATTTGATACTTACTCTGTGAGAAGTTTGTAGTCTTCATAGTTAATTTCTGGGAAAAAAGTGTCACTTTCAAATTCCTTCAAGATTCTTGTCACAAACAATCGATGATTAATCGGCTTCTCCATTGCTGCCTTTAAAAACAACAGAAGCTCTAGCATTATTTATGTAGCACAGGATTTTAGCAAAGCAGTGAAAATTACACTCTAAATCTCATCTTTTAGACTCTGCTCAAGAGCACTTTCTAAAGGTCTAATTTCACCTCGTGTCAGTTCCACTTGGTAAGCGGCAGCAATACCTATTCTCACAGTTTGAGTTATCTGATAGAAATTAAGAAAAAAAAAATTAAATAGCCCTGTGAGAAGAAAGGAACAGTGTGGCCTAGTTGCAACAAGCAATTTCTGAATCACACCTCTTTGAGAAGCAGGAAGGTTTAGGTAGTGGGAGATGCCCTCACCTCAAGGTCATTTGTTCTGATGTTTAATTAATATCACTGCTAGGGATTAGCAGTGTATTTTTAATCTGCATTAGTTTGCAATTCTAGAGATCAAACTGCCTATCAGTTTAACTTCAAAGTTTGATCTCTGGATTGCGGCAAAGTGATAAAATACATTGAAAGTTTTTAACAACAATGTTTCTAAGCTCCTTGGAAGAAAAAGGTTAAAATAACATTTGTTAGGTGAGTTTTTCACTAACAACTTCAGGGGTTAAAAGTTTGACACATTTTGTCTCCAGATGAGGCTGGAACCGCACCCCTCCCAGACTCAGCGGCATTAAAATAACCCATTAAAAGCTACACTGGTGCTGGTGGTTACCGTATCTGTTTGACAAGCCTGTAGCTGTTCCTCTCTTTCCCTTAAACTGGCAACGAGCAATGGTCTGTGTGGAGGGTGACGCACCATGCGGCAGGCTACTAGGTACTACTCTGAACAGTACAGGAACCAACTATTAGCAAATGGAATCCAATAATTAGTCTCACTGGTGAGAGGTTAATTTCTAGAAAAGCTGCTCTAGAGAATGGCTAAAAATTGAAAGGTTAAGTCACAGCACACCAGCATCCAATTGCACTTGAACTGGTGTTGGTCCAGTTCCCATAGAAATACAAGTATTTTCATTTGTTTAAGTAAGGGTGGGAGGTAAGAAGACAAATATACACCTGCAAAAATAAGAGAATAATCTGTTCCACAAATAAAAACATATTGTATTCTGCAAACAGAGATATTTCTGTTTCATAGTAGAATAAATTGGCTTCCTATCCACTTTGGAAATCAGCTACCACCAGGAAGGCCAGGGAAGAGCCCACTGACCACAGATGTTGCAAAGAGAGCTGAATCTAGCCCAAAGAGACCAGATGGTGACCTCTTTTTAGGTATATGTTTTCATTAGATGAGTGAACCAACCAGCTGTGTAACTGTCCCCTCATTAATAAAAGAAGTGCAGATGCTTCCTCAGTTACCAGATCAGCTCCGGGGGCCTGTGTGTGGAGGTGAGCCTTGAGCAATAAACAACAGAAAAGACCTTGGGGAAGAGCAACAGGCTCGAGCTGGTTCTCAGCAGCTGGGAATGCCCAGTGCCATGGCAGTGCAGTGGGCAAGGAGAAACACACCGTGTTCTGCTTTCCATTTCGCTTGGTCTGTTATGATTAGCGCAATTTTCCCTGTGTTAGGATTTAAGTAAGGAGCTGAATTATGTCACAGGCTGACATTCTGAGCTGCCTTGGTCTGTGCCCATAGCCCTGTCTGGTCATCCCAGGGCTATGTCTGACTCTGATTACCTCCATGGGGCCTGATCCTGCCCCAGGGACCTGTCTCCCCACCTCGAGTGCTGGTTGGTGAGCCCCTGTCATCCCAGTTACTGTCCCCTGGGTTCCAGCTCCTGTCCCTTTGAGAGCACCTCAAAGGTGTTCTCTGACAGTAACTTCAGAAAAGTAGATTTTGTATCAACATTAAACTTTACACATGTGGGAGACTCTACAGGAGCGATTGGTGAGGACTGGACTCTGACACCACCTCTGCCAACTACTGCTGTGGGCCTGGCAGGATGGCAAAGGAGTTCTATCACAACTCTGTCATTTCCATGGGAATTAAAGTGGTTCCTCACCAACATTCAATTCACTCTTGCCCTGTCCACTCCATCTGTTCCACCACCTCTTTTGGGACTGAAGTGCAGTTAGAGAATGCACAGTGCTGAGCTGATGGAATGTTGACACACTCATTCTACAAACAACACATCATAAGACCATATCATCCACATAAATAAATCAACACCTGGGTGTGGTTTTTGTTGCTGTTTTTCTGCGTGTGTGTTTTTTTTCCCCCTCTTTTTTTTTGTTTGTTTGTTTCTCGTTTTTAAGAGGATCCTATTTAACATCTTGTGCTGTGCTGGACTCATAGTTCCTAGGAACAGCCTAGTAAAGCATGAATGCTTTTTCTAACCACTCTAAAGCACACAGTTTAAATTTAGTTAAAATAAACTGATATAATTCACACTGAACAGTCTCTGAGCAATTTGGCCAGAAGGTGTACTTGCCCATGGCAGGAAGTTTGGAATGAGATGGTCTTTGAAGTCTCTTCCAAGCCAAATCACTGTGAGATTCTGTGACCATCTACAGAAACAAGGCTTACAGGGCTGCTCCTGGGAGCTGGGGGACAACAGCCCTGACCACAGTTGACCTCCCCAAGCCAAACCGATCCAAAGGAAGCTGCTAAGGTTGGGAGCCATGTTAAAAGGCTCCACAGGGCAACAAGCCACCCTCTTGAATAATGACGTGGAAATGTCTGGCAATGGCAATGCTGCTGCTGTATGTCTTGACAGATGCCCTTAGCTGTACACCCTCACACTCAGTACAGTCTGCATCTCCTTCTCATTCCTGAGGAGTCTGCACCAGTGGGGTATCACCAGACCCAGTGGGATGTCACCAGGCTAAGGTCACTGTGCCAAGGACCACAGACCAACCAGGTCAGAGCACCCACAGTGAGGACCCCAAGAATCCTCCCATCTTCCTACTCATCCTTCAACATCTGCATAAGCCCCTGACAGGCTGCCAAAGCAGCCCTCCCCAAAGCAAGTGCCAGGGGTGTGTTCCCTTTTGTACTGATCCCATCTGAAAGATCACTGTGCCTTAAGGAGTTAGCAATCCACGGAACAACTACCGTGAGGCACACCAGGTCTGTGCTGTGCATATTCCTTGTCCATAGTGTACCAGGGGAGCCACCTTCACCTTGGGACCAGTGACTCTGCCACCTGTGTGTCCTTGCCTTGATCTGAAACGGCAGCAAGAAGCTCTCATGTGAACATCCTTCCTGTTTGACAGCAGAAATTATGAACAGACCTGTTTTCCTGGAAGAAAGTCCTATAATAGTTTGAATAACCAAAACGGGGTAGCCCTTTCTATGGACAAGCACAGGCTTGTACTAATAAACACAATCACATCTAAAGCTTTGAGCCACACAAAACAGTAACATCAAAATAATGCTTTAAAACCAAATACCTACAACTACAAAATAACATTATTCATTTCAATTACCAATTGTTATTTTACTTCCCACACATTTGTACATAGTATAATGGAAATATTCCTGTAAAACTCTTTCTGCATCTTTAATACAGGCACTAAATATATTATCTGCAGTTTGGGTAGAGATGTATGGTTTCCATCAAACCCTTTTTATTAAGGCCACAAAGCTAGTTTGAATGCAGGACTCTGTGTAAAACTGTCAGCTTTCTCTTTAATAAATTAAAATTTCCTCTGAAATGTCTTCAGCATTAGCTTGCAAGGGGGAAAAGAGCTGAAATTTTAGAATCACAGAATGGTTTGGGTTGGAAGGGACCTTAAACACCATCCAGTCCCACCCCTTGCCATGGGCAGGGACACCTCCCACCAGCCCAGGTTGCTCTGAGCCCCATCCAACCCAGCCTTGGACACTCCCAGGGACCCAGGGGCAGCCACAGCTTCTCTGCCCAACCTGTGCCAGGGCCTGCCCACCCTCCCAGGGAACAATTCCTTTCCAATATTCCATCTAACCCTGCCCTCTGGCAGTGGGAAGCCATTCCCTGTGTCCTGTCCCTCCAGGCCCTTGTCCCAGGTGCCTCTCCAGCTCTCTTGGAGCCACTTTAGGCACTGGAAGAAGCTCTGAGGTCTCCCTGGAGCCTTCTCTTCTCCAGGGACCACCCCCCCGCCCCAGCTCTCTCAATGCTTCTCCATGTCTGGACAAACCAGGTATCCTATTACTTCAAGACATATTCCCTTATACTGGACAATACAAATAGTATGTTCCAAATTACTCTTGATCAAAGCTTCTGCTTTACTATCTAAATATTGGAGAGTAACAGTCTGAAAAGTGACATTATTCTCTACCAAATACCAGCCAGACACTAGAAGAATAGTTATAATAGAA
>JAWWEU010000091.1:8070753-8085222 GCA_035583155.1 Acropternis orthonyx
GGGCAGGGATACTTTCCAATAGACCACATTGCTCCAAGCCCTGTCCAACCTGGCCTTGGACACTGCCAGGGTTGGGTTATTCAATAATTTTGCCTTATCTATTTGTGAAATCCTTGGCTGCATTATTGTCTTTCATAGAGGATGACAAAGAGAAAACTGAACTTCTGTGTGTAATTTACATCCCAGACTTCTGAACGTGACACAAAAAGGAGCACATCAACTGAAGAGTATGAACCTTGTGAAAAGAAGATCAAGGCACGACAAATCACTCTAGAAGACATCTGTAACCCACTGAAGACTCAGGATAAAAGTGAGTTGACTGTAAACAAACCTCCAAGTACTGGCAGCCAGTAAATAGTTTTTCACTGTCAAATGTGAAAAAAGTGTTTTGGCAGATATTTTGGGAAGTGTCTCTTGAACGTCAGATGTATCTCTGGAGAGCCAGGAGGAGCATAGTCCTGTACAGTTTAAGAACCTTTCTGTGACTGAGAAGCTACAAATTTGAGCCTTGCTCTGGAATTCCTCTGCAAATCCCCTTCAGCTGACTCAGCTTTAACAGGTTCTTCAGTCAGTGAAGTACAGATATGCAGGCAGAAGTGACGCAACTTTGCTTTCTGTGTTGGTTTAACAGCCTTAGACTTGTTCTGAGTCATGATTGACACCTGACAGCTCTGTGGAGCCTGGTTTGTAACTGGTATACGCAAAGGCTGCCTCAAAGTTAATAGTCCCAGTTCTGTGCTCTGACCTGGGAAACAACAGCCACTCCATTGCCTTGAAAATGCTTGAGTTTGAACCATCTGGCTTTGAACCAAGAGTTTAATAAAATAGTGCTAGTATGAAAACAAATCAGTGTATATGAAGTTCTTTGCACTTCATTTAAAAGGATAAGCCTCTTACATTTTTTAAAATGGAAACTATTCAGTTTTGTGGGTGCAATGGTTTGAAATACCACGAAGACACCAGCAAGTAGCAGTACTGCTAAAAACTGTACTGAAAAACATTCTGCTTGATTTCCAATGTTCTTGGATGAATTTCTGGCTTCGTAGTTATCAGCCCAGAAAATAATTGTGCATGTTTTCCCATGTATGACCAAGCATGAGTTAAGCATACAAGTGAGGAATACTGGTTTTCCAGGGGAGTTAACTGAAGTGGTTCCATGCGCAATTCTGTCAGTCTGGCAGAAATATTGCAATGAGAGAGGAGAGGGAATGTAGAGAAGAGAGAGAGATGGAGCAAAACAATTAAGTTCTGTGCTTACTGATGTTATTCTAATAGACATTCTGTTTTAGAAAATAAGCTGCTAATGTTTTTGCTGTGTATTTTTACTGAAGAAGAACCTCAGAAGCGTGAAAAGCCCCGTATATGTTTGCAAACTCTGGACAGACTGAGAGAATTCTGCAGTGATTCGGATCAGCAGTGTACCAGAGTCCAGGAGGATGGTTTTCAGGGGGAAGAATCTCTGAGTTCAGAAAAATGTCCCACTATTATTGGGAGAAGTTCAGAATTGAAGAATCCTCTTCCATCTTGGGACACTGGCCCAAAGGTTGCTCAAAAGGTATGCAGAGCTGTGGTCTGTGGTGTGTATGTTGCTTCTTGTGGTTTAAAAAGGCAAGTTTTGTCACAAGGGTCCCTTTGTGTTTTTGTGTTCTTGCTCTTCTCATAGTGAGCAGGACGTCTTTTTAGCTCTTCAGTAATACCACTGAAAAACAGCAGTAATGTGAGAGCAGAAACACTGGCAGCCTATCCTGTGACTGTGAGTGAAGTTGTAATATTGTAATAACCCATGTTCAGTGTGGCACTTTGCTCAGCTTTCCTTCAGTTCTACCAATTTTGATGTGGGTTGTCAAATTTCTAACAGGCTCTCTTTGCATAAATATTGTTAGAAGTATTACTGAGATGTAACCTAATCCAGTTGCTGGTAAAGCTGCAGAAGGTAGGAGTAGCTTGCATGAAAAATTATCATTATGATATGTATGATGCAAGTCAATAATAGTGGGGTAATAGTACTTTGTTAGACTAATAGTACTTTACTTCTTCTTCTTTGGTTATGGGTCTAATTAACATTAGTTAATTGATTGTTTTGGGGGTCAGCCTGCTCAGCTTGAAGTATTCACGTCCTAAAAGGTGTCTCCTGGCTTACTTCGGCGGCTGCTCTTTTAGGAAATTTTACACTTGACTTTTTGAGGGAAGGAGGTTGTATAAAAGGCTGTACAGCTGATTTTAACCTCCCCTGTCTGAAGGTTGTGAACTTAAACTGGGGGTGCCTGGTTTGTGTGAGTGTGAGCCCAAAATGCTGAAGTGAACAGCTTGTGGAAAGATATTTTGGTTGTGATAAGAGATTGAGGTTATGTAGATGTGGTCACTTGGAGAACACAGAAAACTGATTCCAACGCTGGCCTTCCTTGGAACAGCTCATTTTAGATGTTTGTGTCTTGCTTTTTTTCTTACAGTTAGCACCTTTTTATGCGAGTGATTTTCTTTGAAATTGCTCAAGCTTAAAACCATCTCAACAATCCAACTTCCCTGTCTGTTTTTACTTATTTTACTTTTTTTAATGACCTTTTCTCTTTTTTTGTAGTTTGTCACAACCATTTCCCCTAAAATGAGGCAAGGTCATCCTGCTGGGCTGGCAGACCTTGGGTTGAGGTTCCTGAGCCCTTGGGCTGAGGATTTTGCAGTAGAAGCATCTGAGCTCCTGGGGCCACCCACGTTTTGGTTCAGCTCAGTTTGTGCTGGGCTGTGCTGTCTGGCTGGATGGTCTGCAGTTGTGGGAATTATGAAGTTACAGCTAAGTGTTCTT
The DNA here is from genome assembly GCA_035583155.1 of Acropternis orthonyx. Taxonomy (NCBI): domain Eukaryota; kingdom Metazoa; phylum Chordata; class Aves; order Passeriformes; family Rhinocryptidae; genus Acropternis; species Acropternis orthonyx. Next base: position 8,073,554 of record JAWWEU010000091.1, read on the forward strand.
TTTCACTGATTGCTCCGACTGCACTCTCTACATTCCCGTGACCTGGAGTATATGATTTAAGCTATCTCTGTGTTTCTTAGGAGTTTTATCATGGCTGTTAAACAGTCTGTTCACTTGGTTGCTGTAATGTGGACGGGGCTTTTGCTAGAAATGGAAGTCTCAAGGATTTATTTGCAGATCTAGAATTTTGCAGCACAACTTGATCTGTTGTGTTTCGAGTGATCATAGGCGTTAAAAACTTCTGAAGGGTATCGTCTTTGTATTTTGCTTTTAAACCAATTTTATTAGTACTTGATATTGAGATATAAGTGAAGAGGAACTTCTTTGTAAGTGAAATACACCTTGTCAGTGTTGCTCACTGCGCTTCTGAACGACCAAACCCATCACCTTGCTGATAATACAGAACAACACAAGAGTTCTAAAGCTGAAGTTCCTTGGCAAAAATAGGCTACACAATGTCATGTGAATCGTTTAGAAACTGTAGTATAGATTTTTCTGTGTTTAAATTATTTTGTGAGGTTTGCTGAGGAAGGGCAGATGGGAGAAGAAATACAGTTTTGGTAGTTGAGACAGTGAACTGAGACTCAGATTGGTTTATTTCTTGATTTACCATGGATTTTTGGAACATCATAGACCCCTCTGCACTGGAGTTTCTTATCTGTAAACTGGAATGGTTATTTTAATATCTGTCTGGTTTAGACTGCCCAGTCTCTGCAGCCTGCATGTCTTGTGATCTGTGTTTTGTAGACTTAAAATACAATAGGGAACTAATTTCACCTGAGATGTCTGAGGACGGTTGCAAAGCAAGTCAACTAACTTTGACTTTCATGACTTTTTAATTCCTTTTAATTCCAAATCAACTGTGTTAATAGTTTTGCTGCAGCTCTTGGGGCTATTTAATGCAAGAACAGTCTTCAGCTCTGTGGTCAGTGTAAGCCATAGTCTGCAGGGGCAATTGATTTGTTGGATGATTCCTAACTATACTTTTCCATCCTTTATTTACAGGAGGAGGTACGATGTGATCTTAGTCAGTTTTCTGCATCTCTGAAGTACTATGAAAATACTCAGAATGCTTCGGATACAAATCTTAATAGAAGAACCAAAACCATTTACACTCCCCTAGAACTTCAGTTCATGGAAATGAAGAAACAGTATAAGGATGCTATTTTGTGTGTGGAATGTGGATACAAATATCGCTTCTTTGGAGAAGATGCAGAGGTAATTTTTGCCAGGGTTATGGAAAGACAGTTGCATTGTGCTGGTGTTCTGCTTGATCTATGGCCACTTCCAAAAGGGGGGTTTCTTTGTGGGTTCTTCTAATACTTGAAATCAAGATGAAAAGGTCTCTGCATGCTTCAACCTTTTACCAAAATAGGATTTATTATTTTGTAATCAAATGGTACCGCTTGCTGTGTTGTATGTTGAGAATTTATGGTGAATTCCCAGAATAATTACTTGTCAGAGTTAAAGTTGAAAAACTCTGAGAGGTAAATTGGCTCAAAACTTTACCAGGAGTATTTCGGTCTGGAAGACAGTGGAACGAGTGTTGTAAAAAGAGATGAACATAGCAAGTATAGCCTGTGTACAGAGAGCATCTTGAATGCATGTTCAGATGTAGCACGCATACATACCTGATCTGTAGGAACTGGAAAAGACTCGACAACAAACATAATTTTGAAGTGGCAGTTCATTAATTGTTCATAATGTTGTTTTTTTGAGGGTTTTTTCTGTGATGTGTCCTGAAGTCTTCACTACCACCCTTTGATTGATGCTATTTCCACACTCGAGACCAGTGAGAAACGTTGCTTAGTTACTGGGAATTAATTTTCCCTTTCAAATTTGGACTGTATAATTTGTCTACTCATTTGCTGGTGTACTTGCAGTCCAGAAATAGAAATATGTGGTCCAGGGAGACAGGTCAGTGCTTGGCTGCAGTTCCTGCTTAACACACATTGTCTAGTCAGTGAACAACTAAGGGGCAGAAAGCCAAATATGAATCACACATGGTAATGTCACATTTTAGTAAGTGTTGTTACTCTTTATTGTTTAGTTTCTACTGGTCTTTGATACCGATTTTTTTTCAGTGTTTTAATTGATTAGCCAGCTTAATCCCCCATCTTTATAACCACAAATTAAATGCCTCCATTCCTGCTGTGTTTTTAGGAGTGTGAAAGTTATTTGACCCTTTGTTGAGCTGTGTTCCAGGCTGTGTGCGCAGCGTAGGTGGTTTGTCTAGCAGTTGTGAAGATCAAGGTGCCCCCTAAAAATCTGACAGGTGAATTCTGTGATAATGAAACCCCTGCTTGTGGCAATGCCAGGACAGGGGCCCAGTCCTTCCAGGCTTTCTCCAGGAATGTTTTTCGTTTGAGCTTTTTAATTGTAGTTGTGCATCACTATTGTCATAGAGATAAGCTCCTTACCTTCCTCCATTACTTTCTGACCTGTTGGCTGACCTTTTTTGTACTTTGCAGATTGCAGCTAAAGAACTGAACATCTATTGCCACCTGGATCACAACTTCATGACTGCCAGCATCCCCAGCCACCGGCTGTTTGTCCACGTGCGGCGCCTCGTGGCAAAAGGGCACAAGGTCATTCCTGACCGTTATTAAATCCTGTTGAGCACAGAATAGCTGTAATAACTGGCACCTCTTGTATCAGAATCTTACTTCGGCTGAGAACTGAGCAGCTCATTATCACCTGCTTCTGCAATTAAAGTGTCTAACTTTCTTTTGTTTCAATTCCTCTGTTCTGGGAGGTGTCATGAATCTTCAGTAGGTTCAGGCTTCCGCTCTTTTACAGAAAGATGTCCACGTTGTCAGGAACAGTTCTGGAACAGTTTTTCCTCTCGGTATTTCTTTATCAAATCTTTGCATTTGATAAAGAGAAATTTACATATCCTCTCTCTCTTTTATTTTTCCTCGCATTCTTGTTTTCCTTATCACAGCCCAATTTTTTTGCCTCATTTCCTTACCCTCTTTGATACCTGCAATTCTATGGCTTTCTGTTGTTACCTCTTTTTCAGCTTTTAAGGAAAGAATGTCACAGAGTGACATAATATGCTGAATTTATATTGATTGCAGCAACCATTCTGTGATAAGCAGTGAGCTGTAGCTAAAGTGTTTCAAAATAGGACAAAAAGCACAGGGACAGAAGCTGAGAGGGCACTTAGGAGTAGCTAAAGGGTCAGGAAAAGCAGTGTCTTTCTCATTAGTAGGACTGATGCTTGCCTCTATCCCTTCTGTTGATAATGCACTCCATCTTGCACGATGCGTTTGCTCTTTGCACGTCTTATAATATCGTCAGTTATATAGAATAGTAAAAATAATAATTTATTATCAGAGATCTAACTTTGTTTCTTGTTTGTCTGCTTGTAGGTTGGAGTAATAAAACAAATGGAAACTGCAGCACTGAAAGCTGCTGGAGAAAATAAAAGCTCTCTCTTCAGCCGTAAGCTGACCGCTCTCTACACTAAGTCTACACTTATCGGAGAAGATATCCTTTTCAAACAGATTTGGTTTCAGACTCTAGCCTTTGGTGTGTGAGAGACTTCGATTCCGGTATTATCACCTGGATGGAACACAAGTAGTGAGCAGCTCATGCAGGAGTGGCAGCAGGAAATAAAGTTCCTTTAATTTTATGTTGTGGTTAAACATCATGCTGGCTTTTCAAAGAATTTAGTCTCCTCAGGGCAGTAGGTCTGCCGTGAAACAGCAGAGGTTGTGTTTGTCTACAGTGTTCTGTAGGTTTTACCTAGAAAATGCAAGAATGAGACAAACAGCTTTTAACCAGTGAATTTAGTTTCTTCCATTTTTTGTTTTCCTATCTCCTGCTTTATCTACCTTATGTTTTTTTTTTTTCACTTCGTGAACTAACTTACCAGATACCAGGAGCTAAAGAAGTTTTTAGATTAGTGCCTGTGAGTAGAAAAGGACTTAGATCCAGAAGGACCTGTGAATAATCCACCCAAACCTTTGTACTGTTTTTTTTTTAACACTTATTACATGTGAACCCTTTGCTGAAGCTGGATGATTCTGTAGATGTCGACGAGGTAACAACAGATGTCCCTGATAACTACCTCCTCTGTGTCTGTGAAAATGGAGAAAACCTAAGGGACAGGAAGAAAGGTGATGTTGTTATAGGCATTATGGTAAGTTAGTTTCACAGAGGAATCAGTATTTTAAGGTTAGTTGGGGTTTTTTTGAGAGATGGGTGATTACCTTCTTAAAGTCGTGATTGTTCTGTCTTGTTGATTTTGTTTTGAGTGAGGAATTGATTTTTAAATTCTTACATTTTTTCCAAATTTTATTTTTTTTTTGGCAAAAAAGGGTACAGTTTAGGTAAAATATCATTTCTACGTGAACTTTAATGGCTTTCCATTTGAAAACTACAGGAAAGGAGTTGAGTATTTGTGAGACTTGGTTTTGCTGTTGTTTCACTTAACAGATCTGTATTTTAACCAAGTACTGGGCAGTCGTTAGTTCAGATGCTTTACTAATGTTAAACTTTAAACATTTTTAAGGTCAGTATTTTAAAGCTTGTGAACATTTTTTTCCTCCACAAAACACTATTCTTTAGAGGAAAAGACTTCAAATTTTTTACCATTTACACTTCAGATTTTATGGTGAAGATTAAACCCAGGATTGTTAAACCAGCAAAACACAGTGACGACTGATGCCTAGTCCACTGGTAATTAATTAATTTAAAAGCCTCTTGATTGTGCTTGTGTTTGAATGTCACACTGAGAACAACAAAAGCACATGTTTAGATTCTAGGTTGAGTTACATGTAGCTTTTATAAACTTCAATTATATAGATTTGATTTGTATTAGAAGGTGAACAGTGCTGATGACAGTAAGAGCACATTTACATTTTTAAGGTATTGTTGCCACTTACCAAGACAAAGTCGTGGTAGTCTTTTGAAGTTATTAGCATATCATAGATTTCATAAAAACACAGTTATGTTTTTTGATCTGCCACTCTCACTGGTGGTGTAGGTGCTGTATAATTTTGTGCTGCACACCATAGATTTTCTTTCTGGCTTAACAATTCCAATCACCGAAACGCTCTCTGAGAATGTATTTATCCAATGGATGTATATGTTTTTTTTTTTTTATTTGACAGGCGATCCAACCAACTACTGGAGAAGTAATTTTTGACAGTTTCCGGGACTCTGCATCTCGCTCAGAATTGGAGAGTCGGGTTTTGCGCCTGCAGCCAGTTGAAATAATTCTTCCATCCAGGTTGTCAGATCAATCTGAAAAGCTCATCAGCAGTATAACCTCCATGAGGTAAGTTCTGTGGGCATTTAGTTGTTTGAGGGTTTTTTCCTTTTTATTTAGGTAGAGCACAGCTATTGATGGAATTTAGATCCAGAAGGAAGTGTGCATGTGTAATTGTGTAGAGGCCAGTTTCTGAATGGCTGTAGTTTGCTGCTGGGTTGAAAATTTCCCAAATCTCACTCATTCTTAAATTGTACTTAGACTAGAATTGGTGGCTTCTGTCTCTGGGCTGTGAAGGATTCGTGTGCCTAAATGTGGTCATTTAGATAGTCTTGCTACCACACTCCTGATCATGGGATCTGTTAGGAATCATTTCCAAGCTCCTGCACTTACCTTTGGGATCTGAAAAAGGTGTGGCTTTTTTTCTTATTTGTCATAGTTTTAATATTGCTAAAAGACAGAAGATTTTTTTCCCGATTAATTTAGATAGGTGTAAAAAATCTTTGCAACTGATAATTCATTCTGTTTCTCTTGTTTACACTGTCTTGACCTTGGGTACAGACTGAGGAGTACTGTACAGACTGGGGAGTATTGTGACTGATCATCTATTTATGATTTGCGTTCTCTTTGTATATTTCAAGAGGAAATTTGTTACCTGTTTTCTGTACCAATTTTACAGTATAATAAAGCCAGAATAGGGTAGGATGATAGGTAAAGGATGAGGCAGTCCTCTGAACACATGAGGTAAGCTTGTGAAATCTTACAGATGCAGTTATTGTGAGAAAATACGAGTTTTTCACTTGTATTTTTTTTTAAACCATGCAGTTTCAATGAAAGCTATCTATTTTTGTAGAAAGCTATCTATTTTTGTAGAAAGCTGACTATTTCAATAGTCTGTCTGATGCAGGTTTGGGAGAGGGCTTGTATTTTTTTCTTTTTTTCCCTGGTTGTGCACAGTTGAAAATGTTCATGAGTAACTTCTTGTTTTTATGAAGAACCAAAAATACCACCCATTAGCTGATTATGTGAAGAGATATTGGCTTGTAGTTTTTTTGCCTTTCTGGTAATTTACTAGGCAGCTTTCCACCCTAAATGCTCTTAATTACATGAGAGCGACAGAAATAAAACACATTATTGCAGTACACCTTGTAGCCTTATTTCAAAAACAATTCTTCATGGATTTTCTTGTACCAAAAGTGAAACCACCAGAGGGCCCTGAAGTATTTAGTATTAATTTAACTGATTCCAATATGCTGCTTTCCTGTACTTTTAACTGGGCTGCAGTTTTTGTACAATTACTTTTATACAGGCAGGAATTGTATTTTAATGCATATTGAGAAGTCTAAAGCGTTCAGGTTTGGTTATTGGCCCATTACCTGGTAACTTCTTTCTTTGTCTGCTCTTTTCTTAAAACTCCTGGTGAAAATCATCCGTTATCTGGGAGATTTCTGTAATTTCTGTAATTTTTTGAAGACCTTTCTGACTTAAACCATGGGAACCAGGTCTTGTGATTCAAGAAGGCTCTTCATTTCTTTGTGTGTTAGTAATGCAGTGGAAAAACAGTGAATTTGTTAAAACAGGGCACAGATGGGAGAGAAAAGCAGTCGCATGAGGGGGAGCTTGGAGAGGCTGGGGAGAGAGAAAGGTGTTTCTGTGCTGCATGGGGATTGCACACACACACAGACACACAGACACACACACACCCCTGCACACACACCCCTGCACACACACACCCCATACAACCATACAACCAGTAACTCTGCCTTATGGAATACTGTGCTTCTCTCTGCCTGTTCTCTGCCTGTTGGCACCACTGCTGTGTCCAGGCTCGGCTGTGCCACTCACACTGGTCACTGCTGCTTCTATTTTGCTATTGTGTGCATTTTCACAGCCAAATCTACAGCAAAGGAACACGCATCACAGGAGGCAAAATGAGCTGAGTGGCAGGATTCTGATGTTCTAAATTTGTTTTTGTCAAAAATAAGAGCCAGGTAAGTCACTAGAAGTTCTCTGTGTCTAAAGCTGATGACATTAATGGGCAGTAAACAAAGGTACGTGCTACTGTAGTAAGATCACGTAGCTCCTTGTAGGATTTGCTCACAAAATGTAATTTTAATTCAGTTACTATGAAACCAGGTTAGTAAAATTGGATAAATGGATAATTTTACCACTGATTTAAATGAAATTAGACCCAAACATCTTTCTGTGAAGACTTTTTTGTAGCCGTTTGGATTAAATGGGAGCTCGCCAACCTAAATGAGCTTTAAAAATAGTTTATCTTGTGGTGTAGATTCGTGTTACAAGCCAGAAACTTTCTCCTTTGGTAATTTAGAACTCGTGGAAGCAAATGTATGCAAAAGTGTGTCATGGTTCCGTGCTGGTTTGATTCTTCCCACTTTGGTGTTTCAGATGGTCAGTGAAATGCTCCTAATTACCAGTGCCATGGCAGAACTGTCTGTAAAAATTAATAACCAAAAGATACTGTTCAAGGGCAGATTTAATGAACTCAGGAGTACTGTGCAAGGACACTGAACAGGAGGTCCGTTTTGATGGAGAGCCTTCCTTCAAAAGCAAAGCATAAATTAAAAGGAGGTTGCAGAAAATGGTTCAGGACAAAGTGTTTTGTTTGCAAGGGCTGACCTGCCTGGAGGAAAATACTTTAATGTTTTCAGCTTCTTTCTTCCTAGAAAACCAAGAAAAAAGTCTTGCCTGTAGGAAATACATGCATTTTTACAGAAGAACACTGTGTTTTGTACAAGTCTTTCCTAGTCAAGTGTCAGCACCCATCGTGCTTAACTTGGCTGCTTTAAAACTTGGCCTGTGCTGATCTTCCTGACGTTGTCTGTGAGGCTCCTTTTAGTTATTTTTGCTCTTCTCATATGCCTCATTTTTGTTTCATTGAAAAATCCAGTGCATCTTAAGAGTGCTCTGTTGATCGTCTTTTTATTTTTTTTTCCTGTTTGCCCTTTTTTATGAAATGTTTTATTCTGAAGTGTTCTTGGACACTGTGTAAATACACACAAACGACCAGTCCTTCACTTTTAATCCAAAGCATTTCACCGGGGTCTGTGCTTTTTTGGTTTTTTCACAGGTCTTGTTTGATGCCTGACCAACAATCTAGAACCAGGGTGATACTACAACTGAACTCTTGTCTGTGTGGTCTGAGCTATAGTTGTTTTATTTCATACATTGGTCAGTAGTGCTTTCCGTTGCTAGTTGCTCTCATGGAGAGAGTTACTGATCTATGTCCTCAGTCATGGACTAGAAACTCCACTGGAATGAACTCATTGAAGTCTTGTAGATGAGCATAAAATGCTTTTAATTCTGTGGATCTTTATATGTGGCTGGTGGTTGCTCAGGTCAGAGAGTGCATTCATGTAGTTAATGCTGAGGGCAGTTACATGCATTTATTTATGTAGTTCAGCTCCTCAGGTTTGTAGGTGAGCAAGAGCAGGAAGGCTTGTAGTAAAAACAAGACCCCAAAGGGTTACAGTGAGAGTAAACAGTATTGCAAATTAAATCACAGAGCAAAGGATTGAAGAGTATCTAAAGGATTGGCAATCATAAAAACTAGTGGTTTCATGGTTTGTATAGCTTATAATATTCCCATGGATTTTTAAGTGAAAGGCAAGCTGTGACAAACATCATGAGAATGTTTGTATAAATGGAAACTACAAGCAGTTGAATTTGCAGCAGGAAAAAAAAAGGCAAGTAAAGTACAAAACCAGCATGTGAGCTATTTTCTGTAAATACAAACCCCAAGTGCATCAGTGAACAGATGTTCACTGGCTAAGGAGGTGTTTTGCTCTGCTAAGAATCCAATTCATGGCCATGGCCACCCAGTTGTGGGGAAGCTGCTTGGAGGGTTTTGATCATGTCATAGCTCACTCCTTTTGAACAGACGAGGGAAAAAACTCCACAAAGGTATTATCACCTCGTGTAATGATCAATACTGGAGTTCATTCTTGTCTTCTGTGGCATTGCAGGTGAGGGAAGAGTGGGGCTTAAATCTCGTTTGACAGATTGCTTATGTGTTACGCCTTATTTTCTGTGGTGTCTGACTGCCCTTCACAGTTTGGGACACAGCACAGGCACGTGGCATCCTTTGGGTGGAATTGCTGTCCAACTGTGAGTGTGGAGTTCTTGCTACAGAAACATGCAGAGGCAAAGCCTCGTGTTTTTTTTATCCTGGGTGATAAATTAGATAAAAATCTGTTAACATAGCATTTTGCAGCAGCAGCTAGCCTTTGCAGGCCCTCTCTTGCCCAGACTCTGTGTTTCTGTAAATCCCCCCAGGGAAAAGTAAAGATGTGTGCCTGATCAGCTTTGCCAGATTCATACCTGGTTCGAAGCTGCATTATTCTCACATGACTGCAAACAGCATGGAAAACATGCTATGTTTGGTAGCTGGATTTGTGTCATTTTGGCACTGATTACTGATATTCATGGTATTGGATTTGGTTTTCCCCCCACTGTTTGAGCCAGAAATTATTAAATGAAGAATAATTACGTTGATTTGATGCTTGTCCAATTTCTTCCTGTCAGAAAGTTAAGTTTTTAATTAGGATCCTCACCTAATTAAAAGAATCAGGAAAGGCAAAACTTTAAGGCTTTTGCTTTCATGTTTTGGCAGCTATTTGATTTATTATTATGGGATAGATCAGAAACTGTGCAAGGTATCATGTAAGTAATTCTACTTTTTGTTGTCCTCTCTGATTTTGATGTTGCTTGTTTTTTTTTTTCTCCCAGGATATTTTCGTATACTGTGACTTTTCACATATTCAAATGGAGAAGGACTCTTAAGCTCTTAAAACTGGCATGCAAGTTCAAATTTTTTTTTTAGTAGTCTGTGAATGTTTATTGGCGTTTTTGTTAAAGTCCTAGCATTTTTTTTTAATAATGACTTCTTTTGCATAATTAATTCATCTTTGAAGCTGACTTGGGACATAAATCTTTCCCTGTGAAACAGTGGCATCATGGATAACCCTGGGTTTGTTAACCTTCTCAGACATTACTTCTTCCCACATTTCCTGTCCTCACTGTTAGTGGTAGGAGGTAGAAAATCAGCAATTTTAATCAAAGCAATGTAGTGATGTAAATGAGACAAGGATGGGAGAGAGAAAGACTAAACTGTCTGCACCTTTGGCATGCAGGTAACAGAGTGAGGAGAAGAATAATGCTCTCATAGTGGTGGTTACCAACCCCTCCTGAGTTAGGAAAGAGAGAAAGCCCATGAATGTATTTGTTTTTCATAAACCCAGAATATATTAATTTTTCTTAATTTTGAAGGAAATGAAACTGAAGTGAGTTTTTATGTGCCATCAATCTACTGAGCTGCAGAAGGGAACAAGATTTGTCTTTCAGGCTGTCTCTGACATTTTAGTTTTGTGCTTGACTGGCTTACGACACTTGTCTCTTTAAACAGATGTATTGCAATATATGGCATAGGTAAGAGGCCTTTGATAAACTAGACTTGTGAAGGGTGTGCTTTAGACATGGACTCTTTGTCTGGATATTTGGAATAGTAAAAATGATTTAGACATTTTTACTGAAGTTGTTTAGTTTTTGGGGTTTTTTTCCTCCCGAAATTTAGGGGCATGTTTTCTGAGTTCTTAGTAGAGAATTTGAAATCATTGCTTATAGTAATTAACTCTTACAGTACAAAGCATAGTGATACAGTATTTTTTAATGTAAAAAGGTTTCATGTATGATACTTGCTTTCAGTTTACATGAAAGATTATTTCTGCGGAGGGAGATGGATGTACTTAAAACACATTGTAGCCAGTGTGCTTGAACCTTGTAGCTCTTGTCACTTGTCACTTGAATCTCTTGGCTCCTGCAGACCCCTGCACAAAGTGGAGCCTGAAGGGGACCCTCAGATGGAGAGAGAAGCAGCAGGTCCTGTCCAGGGAGGGCATAAATCAAACCCTTCCACCCTTCTTCATCATTCACATACCTGTAGAATTTGCAGGACAAAAAAAGATTCATATGAGAGAAAGTGAGCTAGAAAGAGGAGCAAGCTGAAACAGGAAGCCTTTAATTTACAGGGAACAGTTGTGTAGCTGTCAAAAATCCTTACTTACAGTATTAATTGATGTATTAAGCTGTTTCAATTATCTGAAAAGACAGCACATGCATTTGCATCTTGACATGGAGAAATTAAACCTCACTGTGAAGCATTTGTATATACTGCAAATCAGTGTACTTGTTATTCCTCGTGGCTTTGACAAAAAAATACTTGGTTTTTCTCTTGAAATTTAATTAAAGGATTTGTGCTTTGAGATAATCTGGGGGGAAATACACACACGTGATAAAGCAGTCTGGGTGGGAGAAATTAAATGTGTTTCAGGCACAGCGAGAGTCAGACCACAGACTTGACCTGGTGTTAGAATTTGAGTGCTGATGCCTTTGGGTTGCCTAAGTAAAGAATTGCGTTCATAGCTATCGTTAT
>JAWWEU010000091.1:8093096-8106347 GCA_035583155.1 Acropternis orthonyx
GCCTCTTGCCCCCCTGGGCACCCCTGGGCTCCTGTCCAGCCCCTGTCACAGCAGTCCAGGTCCAGCTTTCCAGCCCCTCTTTCCCCACCCTGGAGTGTTCCATGGGGTTGTTGCGACCCAGGGGCAGGACCTGGCACTTGGTCTGGTTCTTTACTCCTTTTCGCACCACTGGCCTCAGCCCAGGGATCCATCCTGTCCCCATCCCTCTCAGAGCCTTCCTGCCCTCAGCAGATTAGCTTGCTGTAGGTCCATTCCATCCCTTCATCTGGCTGTTGATAAACAAGTTGAGTGAGGCTGGACCCAACCCTGATCCCTGGGAATAGCCCTGACCACAGCCCTCCAGCTGGATTCTGCTCTACCAGTCATGACCCTTTGAGCTCTGCCCGTTCTTGATCCCCCTCACTCTCTGTCCACCCAACACATATTTCCTGAGCTTTCCTCTGAAATGCCTCGCTGAAGTCGACACAGACACTGCCCTCTGCTCTCCCCTTGTTGACCCATCCTGCCATGCCATCATAGATTAGTCAAACAGGATTTCCCCTTGGTGAGTCCCAATGACCTTCTTTTCTGCCACAGATGTGGTGGTGACCTCCAGAGTGCCGTGTTCCAGCATCTTTCCAGGGCAGGCTGACTGGATGGGAGTTTCCTGGGTCCTCCTTGCCCTTTTTGAAGATGGGGTAGCATTCTTGTCACTGACTTCTAAAGTTCTTGTATGTGTAAACCCTGTAAGAACAGAAAAGCAGCTTTAAAACCATCTCTGAGAGAAGCTTAAATAAATGGGTTTTTTAAAATACTGTTTTATGCTGTGGTACCATGTAGTGGAGTGAGTTTTCCTGTTTTTGCAGCTGGAACAGAGACTGTAGGAGGGCACTGTGCTAAACACTATCCAATATGAATGGCTTTCTCGCAAAAGTGTCAGAATTTTGTTCTTAGTTTGTATATTTAGATGTTTGTTATGCCAACAGTTTGTCATTTTTTATGAAGAAAAACCTGTGGAGTGAAATGTTTTCTGTTTCATAATGTGTTTACACTATTTCAGTGCTTTACATTCTTTGAAACAGTGTTATTTTGAAGCCTTGCTTTATGTTGTTTTATAGATCTCATAAAACACGGTACGTGCATTTCAGATTTCTATTATAATAAATTGAAAAAGAGATTATGCTTTTTCCACAATGTATTAGTTGTAGACAGTGAGTTAACAAGAAAATAAAAATGTAACAGGAAATGTTTTTTTTTTTTTTAAGGTCCTCAAAAACTGTCTGTAATACTAAGCTTGGATAAGCCTGTAATTTGCTCTCTGGCAGCAGTAATTGCATACCTCAAAGAATTTAATTTGGAAAGGATGCTTTACAATCCAAGGTAAGTTGCCTTACATAAACTTCCAATTCTAAGCACCGTGTCTTGCAATCTTTAGCAGGCAGCTTCTCTGACTGTGATGAACACACCACTAGAGTGATAAACATGGTCTTTGTAGAAATGATACCTTACTTTTCAGCTCCTAATCAGAACTTGAAAGAATCAAGTGATTTCTTTAAGTGGTGTTTCATGAAAATCTTTATGAAATATGTTTCTCCAGACATTACAGTCAGTAATGTGAATTAGCATGTAGCACTGCCAAGTGTTACTGAAGACAAGCAAGGTGCAAAAACTGGTAGATACTGGGGAGGAAATTTTAAAGCTTGTTTATAACAGCTGTCATACCTCAACCTCAGTTTTATTTTGTAAACCAAATGTAGGGCTTTTTGGGGCAGCTTTAAAAAAATAAATTAGTGCTGTAACTGTAGCTTTGCAGATGTTGTTTTGTTTTGCCAGCAGGGTGTGAATATTTTTTTCTTCGTAAAGCCCTGGAAACAGGTAGAAATGCGAGTGTGTTGTTATGTTTAGGCAGTACTCAGCAGGTCTGAGTGGGTGAATCTAGTTATCAGTTCTAAAGAAAACAGGCATTCAGCATATCCTGGCTTTCTGGAAAATCCCTAGACCATCACCATTTGTGCAGTTACTACAAAGCCACACAGGCATGGGTATAACCTTGTCTTCCCCTGAGCAATCCCAACACTTAGGTTTGTTAGATATGCTCAGATGAGCCCTCAGAATTTGTGACAGGATTATGCAGGTAGAAGCAAATGGAAATGGAAAGATACCACCACTCAAGCTTGTCTTATCCTGTGTTGCAGAAGTACAAACACTGCTACCTACCTGGCTCAGCTTTGAAAATACCTTTGGGGCTCATTAAATAGAACACCTTTGTCTGTTGTGGATCCTGGTTGTCCCAGTATTTCTCTGTCCTGTAAGCAGGCAGGATTTAATGAAGTCAGTCTGGCTGCAAAATGGAAACTCAGAGATATGTCATTTGTAGATCATTCACGTGTTGTGTGAGTTTCAAGCCTGATTTTGAAAGGCTCCCTACATCGCCAGTTTTGTTAAAATGCAGCTGCATTTGAAAAATCAGCTGCAGATGCCAGCTTTAAACACTTTTTCACATGTCCACTAAAATATTTGGTGATTGTATATACCTGGATGTTCTGGATTTTGGGATGGATTTCTTTCCTTAAATTGCCCTTCTCTACTCCAAGTGCTATTTAAATGGGCATGTGGAGCCAGTGAGGAAAGAATTCCTGTGGCATCATCCCTGCCTCATCCATCAAGGATCTGATTTGTGGTGCTCTAGCTCACCCTCTTTGGTCGGATTTTTTTTCTTACCCTGTGGGTTTTTTTTTTTTCTTGGTTGGTTGGGTTTTTTTCTGTGTGAGGATGTTTTGTTTGTTTGTTTTTTGTATGCTTGCACGGGTGGAGATATCTTTCTGTAGAGTTTCTGAAGAAGGAAGTGAACTGCAAGGAAATGCCATTTCATGGTCACACTTGTAGGTCACTGCTGTCACAGAGCCCTGTGTGCAACAAGACATGAGGTGAATCTTCTTTCAGCTGGAGGAAATGCAAAACCCCCCTTTTATGTAGAAGTAATTCAGTAGTAGAGGAGAACCATCGTTGTGAGAAGGTTTATGTAGCAGCAGTCAGTCACATTTTTGACAGCTGCATCCTAAAATCAAGTACAGTTATCAACTGGGAAGGAAAAGCACTAAATCTTGGCATTGGCATTTGCCTCCTGAGGTTGTTTCAATTGATTTTTGTGTGAATGTATGAGCATCTGAGTGGAAAGGCAAAGAACTACTTAATATCCAGGTGATGCTCGATGAAGAAATAAAATACATTCCTGGAGATAAATTTGTGGTTGGGAGCTTGGATTGTACTGTGTTTGTCCCTAAAGCTTCTATGCTTTGGCTACCCAGTACTGAGTTCTACTTGCTGTTTTTAGTGTGTCACAGGTATCGACATAGTGAGACAAATACTGAGGCACACTCAACTTCAACAGTTTTCCTAGTGCCAGTGAAATACTATCTAGAATCTGGAAAGTGAGAGACTTTTAAGCAAATCATGTCAGGCTCATGAATCCCCTGAATTAGGAAATAGAGGAGAAATACTTCCATTGCACTGTCAAGCAACTCAAAGTTTCTGGAAGAATTCAGGTCAGTGAGCATGAAGTTGGAGTTGTGAGTGAGTTTTCAGTTTTTTAATGTAAGTGACACAGGTCTGGGTGAAGACCTGTTTGATAGGAAGAATGGCAGAAAAATTCATTACATCTCTGTACCTTCTTTGCATAAACAACTCTTCTCACAGCTGAATAGAATTCCATCTCAATTTAGTAGTAAGAGTTGTGAAACGTCATGTAAGAGATAATGAATCCTCATTATGGGAGGGAAGCAAGTTTTGTTCTAACATTTAGATGAAGCTTTTAAGTCTGCTTTTGAGATCCTAAATAAAGCAAAATATTAAAAAGAAATAAAGATTTCTGCCACAGCAGGATGCCAAGGTATGACTAGACTGCATGAGAGTTCTAACAGCAAGTAAAAATAGATTTAATAACGAATGGTACAAGGTGTTTTTAAATCAATGTGCTCTAATACCTTTACATACTGAGAGACCTTTATTAAAGGTTTTTGTGAAGAAGTTGGTGCACATCTAGGAGAGGTTTTCAAATACATTTGAATACTTGGTTTTGTTTGAAAAATCAGCATTTGCATAGCAGTTGCTGGGGAAATGTGTCTCTGTGTATTGTACCTATATGTTTTCCAGCATATTAAGAGGTGGAAGAGAGAGACTGTAGTTTGTAGACTTTGAACAGTGATAGATGAACTTCAAGAAATGCAGGGAATGGTACACAACATGAACAGGAATTCAGATCAGAATTTCTAGCCCTGTGGCAGTATTCATTAATAATTTCAAACCTGGTTAATTAAATACAAAACATAGTCTGGGCTTGATGTCTTTTGCTGCTTAGACTGTGGTATTTGGCTTTCATACCTAAAGAAAACTTACGTTTCTGCAAAATGGAGAGACTTGTTTTTTACTTCTTAAAGATTTTAGGGATTCCTGCAACTCTTGTCTACATAGGTTTATTCTGCAGTTCTATTCTATCACCCTCAGAGATCTCGAAGACATGGACTCTAGAGGTCTGTAAAGGTAACTGAGCAAAGAAAATCTGCTGCTTTCAGTACAGTGCCTTGCATTTTCACTCAGAAATTGTATGGATTTGCAAAATTTAAGCAGTTGAAAACTACTGATCTGAATGCCACACATTCATTTAGGCTGGGTTACTGAGTACAAAATTACATATAGTATCTCCTGTGCAGAGACTAATGAATAAAGCATTAAAAGTGTCATTCACTGCAAGCTGCTTGGAAGGCAGGATCACAGAACCACAGAATAGTTTGACTGGGAAGGGACTCTAAAGCTCATCTCATTCCACCCCCTGCCACGGGCAGGGACACCTTTCAGTATCCCAGGTTGCTCCAAGCCCCATCCAGCCTGGCCTTGGACACTTCAGGGATGGGGCAGCCACAGCTTCTTTGGGCACCCTGTGCCAGGGCCTGCCCACCCTCAGAGGGAACAATTTCTTCTTAAAACTAAATGTCTCCTCTTTTAGTTTAAATCTGTTCCTCCTTGCCCTGTCACTACCTGCCCCTGTAAAAAGTCACTTGCTCTCTTTTTTATAAGCCCTCTGTAAGTGCTGAAAGAATGACCAAGAGGATCCAGTTTCACCAGTAACACATAAGAATTGAAGCCTGATTAGGTAGTTTACTGTCCTAAAGCAGTCACAGCAACCCTTTCATACTCATTGTCACATGTGGTTCTACTCTGAAAAGTCATTTTATGAGTAGGAGCCTCTTTGTTGTGATTATTCCCCATAAGGTTCCTAAACTTTTCTGGAAGTTTGTGTTTGTTTCCTCTTTTCCTTTTTCTAAGACTAGAAATTACATGCTCCTACCTTGCCATGCTCCTCAGTTATGGACTTGCCAGCTGTTTCTATCACTGGTGTTTTGTGCTGTGTAAGTTACTTGAGACCGTTGCAAGTCTGTTCTTTGAAACACAGGTTACACTGTCACCTACAGAAGGAGTTTGTCATTGTGGTCCAGTCAAAATGGTCTCTGAAGGGTCATTTTTAGTGGTGCTGGAGATGGCTGATAGCAGCACATTAGCATTTCACACAAGGGTTTTGTTGAGACCTTTACTGCAAAACCAACAGTGACTTAGTAGTTGTTTACAGCCTTAGTCTTATGCCATTTGATCTCTAAATTCCCTACAAAGAGTCTGCTTTTTTTCACATTTTTATCAAGTTCTGATCCCAAGCTGAAGGAAGATGAGTGGGTGGTAGCAAAACATGTTCTGAGCTGTGACATCTGGAATTGTTGGTTGGGCATATATTGCACTTGATCTTGACTATTATTCATGTACTCCAAGCTCTCAATTGCCAGGATTAATAGCAGGGTGAAGTAACTCAGATAAAGAAAACACCTGGATAATGTAAGACACACATAATTTATGCTGTGAAAACAACTTTTGCTTGTCTGATTCTGAATAAATAGTAAATATACTGTGCAGTGGAACAGAGAGAGTTGTCTTCAGATAGTCCTGAGCAGCCTTGCTGTGAGCTGAGTGTGGCCTGTGTTAAGTGCTCTAAAGCCAGGAGAAGTGGGGGGAAGCACCAGAACCAGTAAATCCACCCAAAAGCATCCTTTTCACCTTTGAGAAGCGGTGGAAAGCCTTGCTCCTCACCCAGCTGGGTTTAACATATTACAGACTTGAGTTGTTGCAAATGGGAAAAGTATGGTTTAGGTGAGTCCTGGGAGCAGAAGAGGCACTTTTGGAAGAGCAGCTGGGATTTGTTGTTGACTGTAGGGATTGGGAGCCAAGCAGAAATCATTCCTAATTAATTTTTGCCAGCATTCACACAGTTGTGGCTGAAGATAATAAAGGGAAGTATTGTTTTGTTGCTTACAAGACTTTTGTACTTTGGAAAGTGTTGCTGGCTTTGCCTCCAGTGTTTTGTTTTGCTGGTCAATTTTGTTGGTTGCTGGAATAGCACACAAAGCAGAATAATTATGACTATGGGTACAGTTCTGAGTCAGCTGTGCTTCCAAACAATCATTAAACTTCTTGAGGGCCCTCAGTTGAATCTGCTTTTTTTTTTTATTTCTCTGAAAAATACTTCAAATTTGACCCATGATTTAGGAAGAAATTAGCTAGCACGCCCAAACACCTGCATACAACATACATATATAACATTAGTCTCTGAATATTGCATGTTTCTGGAAGTTTTGGTACTGTTTCTGTTTTTAATGTAGCAGCTGTGTGTGCCTACCAGGAAAGTTTGAGCATTCAAGTGCTTCTCCAGAGGGTTTAAAATCGAATGCACTGGAAAAATTCTGTGGAAGGTCAAGAAAAGGGTTTTAAATCCTGCCCAGTTGTTCAGCTTAGTCTAAGACAATAAAGAGTGTTCCAGATTCTGTGCAAAGGGCAGTCAGCAGTATGATTAACCCAGACAATCATGACTTGATTTGTCAGAAGCATTTAGTGAGGATCTTGCACTTCACAGTCCCAACTACATCCTGTGTGTGCCTGAGACAGAAATAATTTTTGTATCTAATATGATTACACATCCAATACAGTTATTTTTTTAATGTTGAACACAAACTTCGGGTTGGTCTCATCCAGTTCTGTTAAGGACTATCAAAAAGTCAAGTAATTTTGGTCATGGTTATTTCACGCCAAAACCAAAATCAAACAGTTTAAATAGACTGTATTCTTATTTTCCTAAATAATTGCACTGGCAGGCTGTTTAAATTTGCAGTAGTAATAAAAAAAAACCAAGCATGTTTTGATATACTTTTTTGATGATGAGTTGTGTGAAAAGTCTGTTCCACTCCTGAAATATTGATGGTTAGTCCTGTCTCTGCTTAACTGTCGACTGAATAAATTAGCCATTTAGTGTAAAAGGATTATATCACAGGAGAGCTGGATTTTATTCTGAGCTTTGTTGGAGTCATTTTAGGAAACTGGGAAGTGAGTCTTGAAGTTTGTTGTCCCAAGCAGTAAGTTAAAAGAACTTATTAGTGTTCAGGTGTGTGATTTAAATAGATTTTAATTTCTTATGTGAGTTGGTTTTTTTATTTTATTTTGCATAATTAATGAATTGTCTAATGTGAGAAACTTGTCAGTATTTCACTCTTCTATCTGTGCCCAAATTTAAGATATAACATATGAAACTCCTCTCCCCAGCAATTTCAAACTGTTGTCCAGTGAAACTGAATACATGACAATTAATGGAACAACAATGAAAAACCTTGAAATTTTGCAGAATCAGGTAAGGACAGATGTAATGTTTTTATAATAAATGCTGCCTTCCCAATGACGTTGGTTACATTACTTTGCAAATCTCACCCGTAAAGCTTAAAGTATTTTAAATGGGATCAGAGCAAAGGATATCAGATTTTTCAGAGGCATAAATCAAAGTTCATCGCTGCTCTGGTTTTTAGTATGAGTTAGGAACATTATTATACTTGGACTAGCAAAGAACTTTACTTGAGCAGCTGAGGTTCTTGAGCAAGAACTGCAGTCAAGGAATATGTCTGTAGTAGGGTCTGTTCTTTTGCTTCTGCTCAGAGCTTTATGCACAGAACTTATTGTCACTTCCTTAATTTATTCCAGTCATTTTCTAAAAAGATCTGGCTAAAGGAAAAACATGCTTAAATGTCTTGTGACTCTTGGAGGTAGTTTGTGTAAGGCATTGTTGATGGGTGAGATTGGTAAGTGAACACGCAGTTACCGTATCTTAAAGCCTGAATGGGATGTTTTATGTAGTGTGGTGGAGATCCTTCCACTACAGCACTGACTGCTCAGCTAAAAATAATGAAGCTATTTTTATTATTTTAGACTGATATGAAGAAAAAAGGCAGTCTGCTCTGGGTCTTGGATCATACTAAAACTTCCTTTGGACGTCGAAGACTGAAAAAATGGGTGACCCAGCCCCTCATGAAATCCAGGTGAGATAGTTCTTTATCCTGGGCTAAATCTTTGTTTTATAGTGATGATGTTGAATGCATTTGTTTGTCCTGAAGACCCGAGAGCCAGAGAAGAGTTTGCACAGGAAATCACATGGTAGAAGATGCGGGTGTTTTAAATAGGTTTGAAAGGTTAAAATCCTCTGTTTGGACACAAATAAATAGTAGTGGGTTTGGACCGGGTTAGAAATTTCTTTGCAGAAATCAGGTTGGGTGCCATTCTAATTCAATATCTGTTTTGACAATGAGTGAAGATAACCCAGTATTGGGGGTTGTTTTATTCCTAAACTTGCCAAGAAACACTGGATGTTTTCCTTGCTCCACAAGTATTTACATCCTTAATATGTTTAATTTCTTCTGAAGTAGCTGTGGATGTTTTTGTTGTCCCTGCACACAATGGCATGGCAAAGTGTTCCTTTTTATTAATTATGAAATGTGATGATTGTTTGAGCACTCCTATTTTGACCTATCCTTTATTTATCAATGCTTTGGAAGTCCTTTATTTTGTAATACTGTTATGGTAGTTTTCAGTTGCCTCAGTTTTGAAAGGGGCTCCCTCATTTCTGGTTTCTCTTTACAGGCTTTATTAGAGTGTTGTACTTGAATGTGTAGTAACTAACAGTATTGAGTCCATGGAATGTTTTTTGCCTACATTTTGAGTTTTTGGATCTATTCCTTTTTGTCCATGTAGAGTTTACTCAGTCGTCACTTCATTCCCTTCAGCTGTAGCATACAGAAAATCCTTTTGGTTTGGTTCTCTTAAATATTTTTCCCTCTGTTTTACTTTAGTTTTAGTGTTCCTTAATTTTCACCAGATTAAAATGGTGAGGTAAATAACTGTTTTCACATCTTGCTGGTGTTGGTAATTTACAAATGTTTCTTCAGAAGCACTTTTTTCTGACCAAATTTAGTGTGTGAAAGCACTGTACTTCTGAAGCATCACTGCTTAATTTCTTACTAGCCTTTTGTAAGAAGTTAATTTCAGCGTGCCTTTTTTTTTAGTCTTCTGATAATAGTTTTCATATCTCGTACTCACTTCCAAAAGGCTTTTGATGTAACCATCCTAAATAGTGTTGGCCTTCATGAAAGTTAATTAGGGCCTTGTGCTCACCTTAGAAGTATGTCGCCAGAGTTTCTGATCCACTTTGTGGGAATAAATGTAGATAAATTAGTCTATTTCTCTTCCTATCCTTATGGCTTCTTGGGATTTGTGCAGTTATCAACGGAGGGAGCCAGAGCTCTGAGGATGGAGACCTGGGGAGGACCTGCCCCCTGCCATTTTGCACCCAGATCATCACCTGTGTGATGCAGCAGGTGAAATACCATTCCAGAGTAAAACAGAGTCATTTTCCAGGCACAGCAGATGGAAAACTGCTTGTCTGAGGACTCCAGGCCTTCTTTCATAACCAATATATTTAGTTTCTTCCTTGCCTCAGTACAGAACCATTTTACAAGTTTGTAATTTTGTTTTCTTCTCTTACTCCTTTTCTCTTTTTTACTTCTAGAGAGACATTTTTCAGGCTTCTGTGGTTGGAGATGACAGTACTCCTCAGATGAAGTTAGAAAAGCCGCTTTGCTCTGTGTATTTCTTCCTTTCTGACTCTAAGTTGTAATTTCATGTACTTAGTGCATCAGACATCCGGTAATATTGTTCCCAGTAATGCACACAAATGCACTTAGAGAACATTCTGTAATTGCAATTCACCTGAGCCTCCTGGAGAGACATTTTCAGAGGAAGTCAGGTTTCTGTACTGCATTCTTCCTAGTCCGTGGGTAGGTGTATCAAAAAGTGAGAGGGTGTAATTACTGCTTTATGCCTTAGAGTTGGAAATCACTTGGGATGATGACTAAATTTCCTGTGGGGAAGCCATACCTTAGGTTGAATAGAGGTAGCATGTGTACAGACAGCTCATTTGGGCAAACTTGAAGATACCCTTCAGATCACTGGTGATGTAGTACATGTAAAGACAAGATTTTACATTTGGAATATAAAGAAAAGGCAAAAAAAGGCTTATCAGGGAAAGGTATAATGTCCTCACTTACTCACTTGGTATAGAAAGAGGATGAGGCAAGAGTGTGTCAGTCACTGGTAACTGGACTTTATAGGAGGAATCAGGAAAGCTGTTTTTTGCAGAAGTGACATATTGTGGATTACAGAAACCTTATCTCACCTTTGAAATTCAAGTTCCATCCAGTGCCCTCCTTGCCTTACTTTGTAAAGGTTGCACAAAGGAAAGGAAAAAGGCTTGGAACATTTCTGACGGAATGAAATGTGCTGTTTGCCAGTCAGGCAGTGGAGTTTCAGCAAGGTAAGGAGTAAAGCTGTGTATTGTCACACTTAAGCAGCCAAAGGACTCAGGGCTGGCCTCAGGAAACAGCGTTGTAGCACAGTGTGATCTGTGTGTCTTCGTGTGCAACATTTACAAATAGTTTATTTCCCCATGCAAAATCAATCTCAGAACCCTTGAGGCTGATGTGAAAGTCACCGTGTCTTCAATGGCTGCAGGAGGAGGAGAAAGAAAAGCTTCACACAGGCCTGGTTAAGCAAACCTGTCTCTGGTTTGGATCTCTTGTTTTGTTGTGTGTCATGGGTTTATTGTCCTGTGGTGATGGTGCAGAGGAAAGGGTGATGAAGTTGTTGCCCTGCAAGTGAACAATCTGAAACCTCATCTCTGCAAAATGTGTCTCTTTCCTTGTCTCTGTTACATTCATGGTTGCTCCCCCACCTCCCCTTCATCCTTGCAGTTCCCTTCCCTAGGTGTTAGACTGTCTCCAAGCTATAGCAGTGCTGCTTGCCCATCTTCAGTCCAAACAGAATAGAAACATAAATACTGCATCCTTGTCCTGGCTGGGTATTAATTTGTGTCTGTGCCTTGCTCAGCTGCTGTTTCTTGTGCAATTTGTAGGAAATTTGCATTCTTGAGAGCAAACAAACACCTTCCTTTGCCTTGTCAGGGTGGGCTGGAGTAGAACAAAGGGTTCAAAACTGGAAAAGGCAGATGAGTAAAGTAACACAATTACTTGAATGCGTATTTTTCCATAACAGGTCGGACTACAAAGCAAATAAAGCTGTGACTAGGTATTTAAAGTAGAACTTCAGGTAAATGACGGATTTTACTGAGAGGTTCATGGGGGCTTTAGGGGAGTATCTGTAGATTCCATTCCTGTGCAGAGAACCCTGTGGGCATGCTTGTACAGAAAGAACTGCAGGAGAGATGATTCCCCCATCCTCCCAGTCTGTTCCTGGAGAGGTACAATATCCTCCAAATATCAGTGTGTTGACACCATGGGGTGTCATTTCTAGTCCTGTAGCCAGGGAGAAGGCAGAGACTTTGATATGCAAGTACAAGATAACCTGGCTGGTGTTTGCCTTTGCTGCAGGTGCTTGGTCTGAGTTAGGAGAGTTTCTAATGCAAAAGTTTAAAATCTTAGGTGTGTGTCTGGGCTAAGCTGGAAATGATAAAATGCTTGGGGTGTGTGATGTGAGCATGTTAGTTTGCACAATGGTCTCTCTCTTTGGGGGCGTTATTACAGGATTTTGAGGGCTTTCATATTTGAAGTAGCTTAAACAGGCTGATCCACAGGAGCATAAATTGTATTTCTGTAATATTCTGTTGTCTCTCTTAGATTTTTAGGAGGTTACATATGATGTGCCTGCATTTATTTGTAGCCAGTTTATATTCATTTGATCTTTTTCTAGGTAAAGTTGATGTTTAAATCTCAAGAAAGGTAAAAACTGGTATGTAATTAGAGAGTTGCCAAAAACATTTTAACTTTTGCTTTGTGGTTTACAAAAAGTAAAATTGTAATTACCCCTCAAAAACTGGATTTCTGGTTTTTTCCCCTCTGTGGTTCTAGTATCCTTTGTCCCCCACTTCCTCCAATTCTGGATGAGATGATGCTTTTATTGGGGTAGAATTGAAGCCTTGTAGGATGGTATTGATAATTGCTATTAGTCTGAATATGCTCTGTCTGCAAGAGCACAGAATGACTCTAAATTTAGCAAATTCAGAACTGCACAATTCAGGACTGCAGACAGTTCCTTATGTACTAGTAAAGAAGAGGAAGAGTGTAAACTGGCATTACTAATGCAACATGACTTTTATTTGGAGGATATATATACTGTAGAACAGGGTGAAAGAGGGTCCCTTTATAGTGATGTTGGCAATGACATGTCTTTTCTAATGTAAAATACCATCTTGTTCTAAATCCTTTCATTTTGAATGTATTGAGTGCTGTTTTACTTCTATACACGAAGTACAATCCTAAAGGAAAGTCTTTCAACCTTGACTTTGTTCTAGTTCCCATAATTAAAATATTGGGGCAGTAGAAAAAAAAATTCTCACAGGCTCTTGAAGAAACAAATTTAATTCAGAGTTAAACTGTTTGCCATTTGATGCCGTCATCATCCAGTACAGGGTTAGAATATTTTTATTTTTTCATCAGTGATTTATGAATAAAACCCACCAATCCTTCAGCAGGGCTAAATTTTCCTCCTAAAAATAATGATTTTATAGCATCAGTGCTAGTACAAAATGCACAAATGCAGGTCACAGCATATGCCTGAGTTCTCACAATTGTTGTAGGAAAGAAAAAGATTGCCGCATCATCACATGTGTTCATTCATTTTTGCTAGCTGTGTTTTGGTCCTGTTGAATGCTGCGTCTAATTCCTTATCAATGGAGCAATCAGGCCTTCATTCATGGTGGCTCAAGTAGCCAAGAGTTCCCTTTTTAGGCACAAATAGCTGAAATACATTGTGTGTGAACATAAACAAAAGTGTTTGATTACCATTTGCATATCTTGGACTTTCTTTTAACAGATGTGAAGATAAAGTTTAGCGTACTTGTGTATT
>JAWWEU010000091.1:8126222-8145103 GCA_035583155.1 Acropternis orthonyx
ATGGAAAGGGAATTGTAAGGGAGCAGCAGAACATGGCAGTAGAACAGGAGTGGATCTGAGCTCTTTCTTCCTGAGATCTGTGGAGTATAGTTCTGCTTAGGTTCTTGTAGCACCCTGATAGATGTAGAATTCAAATGCTTCTTCACAAGAGAGGAGAAATAAGAGATATTTCAAGAGAAGTATCTGGAAAATGTTTTGGGTGAATGACGAACTTGTGCATCATGTCCTTGCTGGGTCTTTTGTGTCCATGTCAGGACTGTTATTTCTGTTTGTACTTGAGGGTGATTGCTGCTATTCCAGTGAGCTGTGGAGGGTTTTATCGAAATCATATTAAGTGTAATGGAAAAGCTTTGTCAGACAAGGGTCTCGTGGCTTTCTGTAAACATGGGCAGAGTCTGTGTTAACCTAATCTCTGCAGGAAATTCGTTTTCCAGCTGAATTCTGTGACTGAGAATACCTCAATTCTCTGACATCCAGGACCTCAGGCTGGTGTTACAAAGATAACCAATATGAATCATATAAAATACTGCAATAAATACATCACCTAAATTTCAGTGCACTGAGCATCCTGCCATTACTGCTGGTTTTCCCTGTGCCTCCCTCTCTGCCCCTGAGTTGATTCAAACCTGAAGTGAGGTTCTGTAGATACAGAAGGGTTATGTATGTCATAGCCCTTGCTTTTTCGGGGAAAAAGAACATTAACTTCTGGTCTGCACAGTCTCTTCAGGCTGAATGTTGCTTTCCTTTAATGCATGCAGATTTCTTCATGTATAATGATTATGATTCTCTAGCCTTACTGACTTCCCATAATGTGTAATATTATATTTCTGTTACTTTAGTTTCTGATAGAAGTCAAGAATTCCCAGAAATCATCTGTGCCACCTGACTGGGTTATGATTAGTAGGTATGTAAAATATCTTTGCAGTTTGTTCTGTTTTAATATAGAAGAAAAAACAGCAGGTATTTTGGTGTTACAATTAATTACATACACATTCTCATTGCCTCATGTGTTTATGTGTGGGGTTTGTGGGTTTTTTGCTGAACCCAACGAACCAAAATTGTAAATTTATTCCTTAAAAGCAAACAAAACTAAACAGAAAAAAAGTTGAGTTCTTAAAGCGTTTGTTTTTACACAGTAGATCCTTAGAGCATTGTATTATTTACCAACCTTTCCAAGTACATACTCTGGTGTCACAACTGTGGTCTTGATTCCGTTGTGACTGCAGCTTGCATGTGCAAATACTTAATAAAATTTTGATTGTTCTTGTTTTATTCAGAAAGGTTAAAGTAGCTGTGCAAACATCTGTTTGTACATCTCAATAAATTCAGTGCGTTTAAAATGTCATTCTACTTACTCCTACAGACAGGCTTTTCTTGCTGTGGTACTTGGTGCTATGTAAGCATGATTTTAGTAGATAGCTTTGGATACTTTTTTCCAGCAGGTGAAACAGAGATAGACTGAATTATGTAGTTGGGTTTTTTTCCCCCCAGTAATTTGATTTGTCATTTAAATGGGTTGAATACTATAAAGTTGCAATGTCCATGTCAGTGCTGAATTTCATACAAGGCCCAGTGTGTAATGTGTGAGCACAGACAGTATAGGTGAACTCTGAAGTGATGTTCTATTCACTTATGCAAGAATTCGGGATTAGAAGTGCAGAGATTAGACAGAATTAACATGGTGAACAAATTACAGCTAATCTGGATTTTGCAAAACAATGCCTGGGATATGCCAAAACGAGTCCTTAATGAAAATACATGAATAAATATCAAGTGCCCAAACTGGAAACTAGGAAGGCAGTCTGTAATTTACAAAGTTGATTTCCAGTTTATCACAAAGTTTTCCTGTTTTAAAGTAAATTTTTTTTGTGTGTAATTCATTGTATATGCAACCATTCACAGAAAAGTCATCTATCTGGGCAGTGTTTTGTGAACAGAGTTTTGTGAAA
Source organism: Acropternis orthonyx (assembly GCA_035583155.1). Taxonomy (NCBI): domain Eukaryota; kingdom Metazoa; phylum Chordata; class Aves; order Passeriformes; family Rhinocryptidae; genus Acropternis; species Acropternis orthonyx. Next base: position 8,128,172 of record JAWWEU010000091.1, read on the forward strand.
TAAGTAAACTTTGATGATATAGGCTGCAGTGAGCAAAACGTTTCAAAAGCCTTCTGAATGGGCAGTGTGCAGTGACTTCCTTTATTCTCAGCAAGTACCACTGGAATCAATAGGGTCTGGTAACACAACAAAAGAACTTTGTTTTTTGAGGGTCATCCATTTTCAAGGCTCACAATGAGTAAGAAAACTATTGCAATTTTGCATGTAGATGGTGTAGCTGATTGCTTGGTAACCTTGATTTCCTGTTCGGCTTCTCTCTGCCTTCCAGCACAAAAGCTGTGAGCCGCTTCCACTCCCCCTTTATCATAGAAAATTACAGGCATCTGAGTCAGCTCCGGGAGCAGCTCGTCCTTGACTGCAGCGCCGAGTGGCTGAAATTCTTAGAGTGAGTTTACAAAACACAGCCCGTCCTCATCATTGTGTTTGGTTTCAGTTTTGCCCTAAGAGCAGGAAAAGAAAAATGTTTGTCTTAAAAAGAAGTTGGTAATTACGTTGTCCACAACAACCTTACAGGTATTCAATCAAAATGTTGTTTAAAGCATTTGAAGGCAGGACCTTTGCAGTCGGAGTCCTGAGACCAGCAGGGGTATCTCTGCCTTTTAAAATTCTGGTTAAAATGCACTATTAAGTATATGAAGTGTATCTCAGAATTTGAAAACTAATATCACAGAAGATAATAGTTTTGTTAGTAATAATAATATAAATAATATTAGTATGAATAACCTATTATTAAGTCACTAGTAACTCTTTTAGTAAGAATTAATATTAAGAATCTGGAAGTAAAGCTGACTGAGTGAAACTGAATCTAGTACTTCTGTTTTTGAAGTTGTAGTACAAAGGAGTTTTCCTATACAATTTATTAATACTAAATAGTAGTTCTGTTATTTATTATATTTTGCATGGTGCCGTGAGACTGGCTATGAGTATTTGCTAGAAAGTAGTGTGAGTTTTATTATCCCTGACATGTGGCACATCTGTTTGTCTGAGGTCAGAGTTTCCAATGGAGTTATTTGACTATTTAGCCAAAGAATCTTTAAAATGGGAGTTTAAAAAATATTTCTTGGACTTTTAATTTTTCAGACATATGGCTATCTTTTTCTGCTTCCGTGAATTGCAGAGCTGGTGAAATTGTTCCTCTTGTCCTGCAACAATAGTTTACAAAAGCTTAACAAGTCCCTTCTGAAGTTGCCTCACTGGATTTGCCCCGTAGTAGTTACCCAGCAATTCTGTACATTTGGTAGAAACTAGAAAAACATTCCAATTCACACTTCTCCAGGTGTGTTTCCTGTGCAGTGCTATGAAAATAGTTCTCTTCATGTTCCCTTGGCAGTTTTCAACAATGTAGTGTAACAGCAGACAACAGGGAAAGAGCTGAGTGTAGGAAAGTGCTCTTCTTCTCTCTCCTCCATGCATTTATGTCTGTGTTTATTAAACTTTGCTCCTCTGCTGCTTTTATATTCTTTATTCTATTTATAGTCTATATTGTATCTTTGAGACTAGGAGAGGGGAAAAAAAGCAAATTCTTGAGGATGAAGAGCGTGAAGGTTGCTGAAAACTCTGCTCTCCTGGTAATGTCATTATTATTGTGCTGGGGAAGCAATACATAAATTGAAAATGAATTTTTTAGTTTTCTATTGTAGATACTAAATGTTATTGAAATCGTAGGCAACTCCTGTGTACGACACTCTTAGTTTGGTTCTTTTCTGACTGTAGCTTATGGTTGAAGTTGAAAATCAGCTGTTGGGATCCAATTGCCACTGCAATAAATTGTGGCATTTTTGTAGACCTTGTTGAGGTAGCAGGGATCAACTATTGACCCTTTATATGCTACCTAATGAATTTAATTTTTGCCAGATTTTTTTGTACCTAAAAATAATTCACTGTTAGAATGGGAGCATGAAGTCCATCTTGATTAAGATTGTGTCCTTGTGTTGCAGCCTAAATCTCTGCTGGGACATTTGAATTCAGAGCAATTCAGCAACCACAGGAGCCCTGTGGGGAACTCGCATGGGATGTATTTTGACAATCCTTTTGTATCTGTGTGGAATTATTTTTTTCCCCTTTTCTTCTGTTCCTTTTCCTGTTTTGGTACAGCCATTTCAGTGAACATTATCACCCCATGTCTAAAGCCATTGGTCACCTAGCAACTGTCGACTGCCTGTTCTCTCTGGCCCGGGTGGCTAAACAGGGAGACTACTGCAGGTAATCAATTTTTAATTTTTATTTGGGATTTTATAGGGAATTATAAGAGAGCATTTAAAATAAATTATATTTTAATATGTGTATTGTGATAAAATGCATTATTAAAATTGTTTACAGTAGTTTCAACTTAATCTGATTTTGCTAAGCAACACTTCTGGGCTGAACACAAATCTATAAACATTGCAGTTCAAATTTGATAACCTACATCAAATTAACAAATCAACAAACAAATTATATTCGTTGTTCAACCTGAGTCTAGTGGATGAAATCTTACTTATATATAAATAAATGCTGGTCTTTGAATGGACCTTTTTTCCCCCCTTTTTTTATCTCAGCAAGGTTTGAGTTTATAATATCTTTCTAATACCCAAGTTTCTCAGGTATTTGATGTATATTTCAGAGATGTATTTCAGGTAAATAGTGGGTAAGTATTAGTTCCAGCTTGCAGAGCAGAGGTGATGCCTCACCTGGGATGATGTGTGATGAGCTGTGCACCCGCCCCTGCCCCAGACCCACACACAGACAGACAAATGAAGAAAAAGCAAATTACATATACTCCTGCTTTTATACATCTTTAAAGATAATATTGATCACCTCTGGACTCTTGGGATCTTGTGTGCCTCTGTCAAAATCTCCTTGAAAGTAATTGCTCACTTATATCTGTGTACTCAGATGAGAAAACAAACTGAAGTCTGATTAATTCAGTGTGCAGGGGTTTCAATAATTCACTGAATTTTAGAGTGGCTTATAGTTTATAAACTGGCTGGAAGGAGACTTCTCAGTGAAACTTCAGCTGCAGGGAAGGTGTCAATAATTAATTTTAGAGGGCTGCTGAAGGGAAGATAAGACTTCAATAGTAAGCATTTTGGATGAGTGTTTTTTGATTCAGTGAGGATTGTTTCCTACAGCCCGACCTGAGGTAGGTGAATGAAGCAGGTCAGGAGCACACACGCTCTACACAGTTGTGGGAGAGGCCTGAGCACCTCTTAAAGTTTGGGGACATCTCAGGACATCTTCCTTTGCACAGAGGATTTACAGCATCAGGGCTCTAAGGCAGCAACGTTAGATACATAAAGGTGATGGTGTGGGGCAGTCCAGAGATCTTCCTCTGATGTTTGGGTGTCCACTCTCCAGGCTGTGAGTTGTTTAAGGGATGCTGTTGAAAAGGTGGCACAAAGCCCAAGACTGTCTCTATACTGGTTTCATCTCAGCTACACAACTTCTGGGAAAAAGACCCCATTATCAGTTTGCCCCTATTTCCCCAGTGCTTTGTGTTTCTAATATGCCATTTATTTGATCTTCATTTTCCTTCTAAATTGCATAATCCAACTCCCTACATCTTCCCTTTAAAGTCCACCCAAAGTATTAGTTCATTTCCAGAAATAAAATTATGTGGTTTTATTCCAGTATTCTCTTTTTCTCAGCTGCTGCCCCTTTCCCGAGTTACTGCTCTTATTTCAGAGTGATTGTACTTCTGGTGTAGGAAACCGTTGCTGAGACATGGAACCACATTTACCTCTCCATTGGGTCCTGCAATTCAGTTTACAATGGAAAAGAAAGAGTAGGTTGCGGAGAACAAAAAGAATTAATAGTCAGAACATGCTTCTTTTTAATTTTTTGTTCTGTGAAGAACATTCAGTGTTTGGAGATGATGCTTTTCAGACATGGAGATATGTAATGCAGAATTAGACATGTTATATTAATAGACTTGTAGACAAATTTGCAGATAAGGTGGAATTTCTTTATCCAAACTGCTAATGTATTTTTTTATAACTGAATGAAACCAAGGAACTCTTTAGAAATACTTAGTGGCAGTAATTAATTTTTATCATTTGGGATTTTTTTCACAAAAATCTCCATCATAGGTGACCCTCCTGCAGGCTTTAGTTTCAGTAGTTCTAAATAATTAGTTACAGTAAAGATTGAAATTAGTATCTTTTCCTTTTTGCAGACCAACTGTGCAAGATAATCGGCAAGAAATAATCATAAAAAATGGGAGGCACCCTGTGATTGATGTACTCCTGGGAGAACAGGATCAGTATGTTCCAAATACCACTAACCTTTCAGTAAGTACCAGGATACTTCAGCATCGTTCAAGAGAAGGAGTATGGCATCAGCTTCTTGGCCAGGAAGTTAAAATAAGTAATTTAATCATACAGCTGTCTGCTTGGTTGCATTTCAGAGAGATACTGCTAGATGTGACCACAGCTGTTTTGTCCCTTTTCCGATATCTGGCAGCCAGACACTCTTTACAACCTTGTTCAGCCTTACTGGCATAAATAAAAGAAAGGTTATCTCAGAATTAGGAATATGCATGTTTTAAATGGTTATTGTGGAAAAACAAATTAATAATTACAGGTTTTTTAATTACGTCATCAGGAGGAGTCTGCATTTTATCAAAATTTCTTCTAAAATTTGTGAAATGTTTTATTATGCAAAATAGATGTGGCAGGCTCAGTTTCCCACCTTGATTCTAAGATTGCTGATGTATTTTTTTAGGTATTTCTTTAGTGAGTGTTTTCCTTTCTGAAAGTGTTAATGGGCTGCAGCCTTTTTTTGTCCTGATAAACTAAAATATGTCCACTAAATTACATGTCCGTTTGAAGTGTTTCATTAAATATTTACCTATATATTTTTTTAAACATTAAATGTCTGTTCCTTAGTGAATATAAAATATATACTTGCAACTTAACACTGAGATCTTTCTGCCTTTTTATACAGTAAATACAGAAAAGGTATGAAACAGTTGCCAAAGTGGAACGTTCTGTGATAAACAGCATTCAAATTTGTATGTATTTCTTGGGAAATATTTTTAAATGCTGTTCTATACTGAACAATGATACAGATATTTTGCAGTACTTCAGGGAATGTTTTCAAAATTATTTGTCAACCCCAAACAAGCGACAGATGGCACTTAAAAAAAAAATTCAGCATTTCATTCAGTAATCATCATCCACTGTTCCCTGTTTAGCCCCATTCTTATGTTGCCTTTCTAAATACTGAATATTACAAAATCAAGTGATCATGGCAGAATCACTTTTGCCTCTACTGTTGTTTGAGTTTTCTCTTTTTTGAGAGAGGTGGTGGGTCAGAACTAGTTTGTTAAAACGTCTCTAGTTTTCAACTGATGTTTTTGAATCAGCAGGAAATGCATCTCCTGTCATGTGTTCAGGTGAAATATTATCAAATATCTAACTCGAGGAAAAGCTTTCTTGCAGTGCCCAGAGATAAACATACTATTTTTCCGTTCCCTCTCTCCTCCCCAAATGTTCATGGCTTGTTATAGAACTTTCAACTTCAGCCTTGAATTCCAGTAAGATGTTGGCTTGTGGCTGTGTGCAGTTTTAAGGGCAGATGTGTTCTCTGCTCTGATGTTACAGCAGATGTGTCTTCTGAAAATCACAACATTTGCAAACCAGCCACCAGTGTCACAGTATGGCTGGAGAGAGCCTGGACAGATACCAAACACATGCAAGAAATTTGTGGATTTTAACAGATGAACTCATGAACTCATTCTGGTTTCAAGTATCTGTAAATTCTGTTGGGTTGAGCCCTGACAAAGTTTTAGTAGCAGCACTAAAACTGTACCCTGAAGATGAGAATGTTACGCACTTTGTTCTCATATAGTCATGTGCATTTTATTACATTCATCTTTTATTCCCAATAATGGCATTTTCTGAGTTTTGAATGTATTATGACTTCCGTATGGATGAGGTTTTCTTTGCAAAAGCTGAACAGCTTTTTACATGTAATAAATACTGATTGCCTGTATCTTCTCTGTCTCCTGTATTATGACAAGCGACAGTCCTATCTGAATTTTATGTGTATCTCTATAAACAGAATGAAACCCCATCAAAAGTCAGATCTGTAAAGATCCTGAGACTTATTCCAGGGAGGGTTTTTTGGTTGTTGTTGTTTTCACACTGCCTGATCAGTTCCAAGTTTCCCAAGCAGTGTGACTAACACAGCTTGTCCTGCCCTCCATGCCCTTCCCAGGGGCAGTGGAGTGTGCTGACTTTTGTGTGGTTCATCAATTGGTGAGTTCCTTTGGATGTCCCCAGTGGAAAGGAAAAGTCTACCTGTGTGATGCCCTTGCATAACTTAATTTCCTAGTCTGGATTATGGGCTGTGGGAAAGCTTTATAGATTGATGAGTTTTAATTTTGTATCAGCAGTTGTCTTGCACTAGAGGAATGCAGTTTTGTTCTGGAGCTGTAGACACGCAGCAGTACCACAGGGAGTCTTACAGTTGAGTTCCTGCATCTGATTTAACTTGCTATGTGATTTCAGTGGTCAGATACACTGATTGATTAGAGATTGGGTACAGCCTGCTCACAGGATTTGTGCTGTAGTCAAGTATTGCCAAACTAAGCAAAATCTTCATTTCTTGTTGTAGCCAGTCTGAATGTACTTATGTCATACCAAGCATGCAATTATGACTGTAAAATCCAGGTCAGGTCTTCGTCTGCCAGATCTCCCCATTTGGCACTGAGAACTCCAGCTGGAGGGGAATCCAGATCACAACCAAATTAGGACAGCGCTGGCTGTGCTGAGAGCTCACGAGTTTATCCTTTGCTCCAAAGAAAATCACACAATCCCAGACAGAATGGGTTGGGTTGGAAGGGACCTCAAAGCCATTCTCTTTGTCCTGTCACTCCGGGCCCTTGTAAATGGTCTCTCTCCGTCTTTCTTTGTAGCTCCTGGAAAGCCACAGTTAGATCACCTCAAAGCTCTTTCTCCTCCAGGCTGATCAGTCCCAAGTCTCACAGCAGAACTGCCCCATCCCTCTGATCACCTTGGTGGCCTCCCCTGGACTTGCTCCAACAGCTCCATGTCCTTCCTGTGCTGGGGACCAAGTTCTTGGATGCTTTCTTGCCTCCTTGATGCAGAGCGGGAAGGTTTCCCCTCAGTGTGTCCATTTTGCTCAAGAGCAATCAAAGTTGGTTTTGATTCATCTGGGATGGGATAATACCTGGAAAAGCAAATGTGATGAGCTCCAGGAATGAAGGAAAGCTGTTCACTAGAAACAGGATGTTTATTCCTGCAGACTTCTCCTGTATCCTTCTAAGCAGATGCCGACACCAGACTTTCTTATAGAAGCACCACTTGCAGGACAATATATCTGACTTCTCTTTTGTGTTGTTTCCAGGGAGATGGTGAAAGAGTCATGATAATAACTGGGCCCAACATGGGAGGAAAGAGCTCCTACATAAAGCAAGTGGCCTTGATCACACTCATGGCACAGATTGGTTCTTATGTTCCCGCGGAGGAGGCAACAATTGGAGTTGTGGATGGCATTTTTACCAGGTAATTTTCCTAAACTTGCTGTATGTTTATGGAAATGTTATTACAGTGGCGGGGTGTGTGTGTATTATAATTTCATTTTTCATGTAGAACTTTAAAATGTATACCTGAAGTTTCCCTTTTCATTTTAAAGGCATTTATTCATTGTTAGGTTTTGATTCTGATTTTCTGGAAAGGTGTGGTATTTGTATTGTAACCTTTGATTCTTCAAAGGATAACAATTTTAATGTGTATGTCTTGGTTAAGATTCAGATACCTAGCTTATCTGCCTGAATTTACATGTCACCCAGATTTATTCTGCTGGGTGGAATCCAAATGGTGTTTCCCCTAAAATGAATGTTGTCACCTCTAAAAGTCCTGTCACAGTTTCTGCTGTCAAGTTGTGTATACTCAGAGTGTTTGAGAATATGGGCAGTATATATTCTGTGCTTACTCTCCTTCCTGTCCTATCAGCCTTGAACACACCTAGACCCCACTCGATGTCCTTTTCCGAATGAGTAAAGACTTTCAGTACAATCAAAAGTCTGTTATTTTATAATCTAATATTACTAAGGTTTATCCCTCTGTTTTCCCTCCTTTTTATTTAATAATTTTTTTTAATGAACAAAAGTTCGTGTGTTACTGATGGTATTTGAGATGGATTATTATGTGTGGTTATAAGTTTCACAGCAATCATGTAATTTGTGCTAGAGTTTCCTGAAATTCTAGTTCTGTTATGGCAGGTGTGCATTCCACAGTTAACTTTTAACAGAGAACCTGAAATACTTCTCACCTGGGATTGCTTCATCACATAAAGATGTGTTCTTACTTTTCACTGTGTCATGACAAAAATGGATGAAGTTGCTTCTTGTTGCAATTGCTCAGGGTTAAGCAAATTAAAAAACAGTTTGTACCATCTTTCCAAAATTAATTGGAGATGAGAATTCAAAATGATTCACTTCTTTCCTTACCCTGTGTTGAAAGGAATTGACTGGTTGGTTGGATGAGCTTTTCTTGAGGAGACATGAAGACACACAGGATCTGTTTTACTTTAGAGAACAAATATTACTAACACCACTAACAATTTGAAGATTATTTTTGTCCTCCTCCATGTTTTATAGCTAACCTTACAGCACTTCCCTTGGGTTTCTAATCAAACACATGTAAGCCTGCTACTCTAAAGCTGAGTATCTGCCTTCCTCTGTTTTTTCTTAGACTGTCATTACAAAAGCATAATTTCTGCAGAAAACATTAGGAAGTGTGACAGAGTCATTGGGAGACACATTTTGTTTTGTGCATACTTCAAAGAGAACAAATTGGGTTGTTATCTGAGTTCTGCCTGTCCCCCAGTGTATTTCTCTGATTCCACTTATCTTTCCTCTACATAAGATTAAAACCCAAGTATTTTTCACAACTTTTCTGATAAAGTAGTGTGGTTGAAGGAAAAACTTAGGCTTTCAGATTTAAGCCAAGCAGACCTAGAACATGTTGTTACTGTGTGAGGTTTCAGACCGTTTCATTTTTAACCCAGTCACACTCTAAAGCAGGGGATGGGTTTATTTTTTTTTCCCCTCCCTGTTTATATTAGCTTTGGAAACTCACTGGATATGCCATTCTTCATTTAATGTGATATGTGTCAAACAACAGATGAATATACAGAGGAATTGCTGCAATTCTTGTAACTGTACTGGCAATTAAGAGTAAAGTAATTGGCTTAGTATTAATCAAGAAGAAATTGAAAATACATTATTAAGATAGAAGTAGTCTTGCATTGGTTGAAAGGTAACAGGAAGCAAAAAGGAAAAGGAGTAACTTACCAGATTCTGCAACACAGAGATGTGCAGAGACTGTGCAGGAAGGAGGCACCTCTATTTTGGTTTGTTTGGGGCGGGTTTGGGTTGGTTTTATCACGGCTCTGGGAAAGGTCTTAAAGTGTGGAAGCCTGTCAGGCCAGGCTGGTGTGGTGTTGTGTTTGGGGTATTTCTCAGCCCGAGGAAGTTGTCCTTGAAAGCAATTTTAATGCCTGGTTTGAGGAAAGGCTCAACAAATCAGCTGCCACATGTTATGTCCCACCTTGAGGTTTAATGCTCTTTTCCAAAGTCTCAGCTTTTGCCCTGGACTCTCTGCCAGTAGGGAGTGACCTGGCAGAGATGAGAGACTTTCTCTTGACTCACATCCAATTCTGCCTTTTTTTTTTGTTTTCATCTTCTGTGTTTTGTTTTGAGGGTTGGTTTTGTTTGGATTTTTTTACTTTATTTATTGTTTTGACTTTTTTAATAATATGATGACAGCTATGTAGACTTCCTTTCTGGACTACCATCCCAGACCACACATGTCTTGCTGAAAAATAGGATTTTTAATTTTTTGTTTGTTTGTTTGTTTTCTTTTTGTTTTGTTTTGTTAATAGCTTGGGTATATTTTTAATATTTTAAAACCTTTGCTAAAAGAAGATGCACAAGTTGCTTCTCTCACTGCTGTGTTGAGCTGTGTGTGGAGGCTGCTCTTACTGTGGCACCCCTGGGATGCTGTGAGGATGCAGTACAGCTTGCCTCTGCAAGGGGTTCTGTGCATCAGGAGCACCAACAGTTCTCCTTGATAAATCTTGTTTGAATATTGGTGCTTTATACTTGCAGCCTCTTTTCTGTTGATAGGCTGCACCTTCGAGGCATGGCTTTTCATAGGTTTAAGAGATTTGTGTCTTCTGTTCCAATAGGGTTTCCATGGAAATTGAAAAGTTGCCACTATGGTTGTTCCTTCTGGTATATTGTATTTTTGTATGGTAGCTTCTCTAAATTGACTTTAAACACTGGATTGTATTAAATGTTTTTAACGACACAAGAGGAGTTGCTTAAAGGTGGGGTGCAAATAGGAACGATCCGGGTTTGTTACTGGTGTTGTGTGGACACAAGACAGTGCTAAGGCTGGTCCAGACATTTAATATGGGGCGAGTACATAGTGTTTGATGGTTGATGTTTTCTTCTTTTTTTTCCCCCTTCTCCAATCAGGGATAATGTTTTCTTGAAACTTTTCCTTAAAGAATTTAACTTAATCAGTGTTGTTATGTTAAAAAAATTAGGAAGGGTTTTGAAATGGTCAGCACCTGATCTATATTAACTTTTAGTGGATTTAATTCTCTGACATTTGAAAATTCCCACCCTGGCTTTTCCTTGCAGCAAACAGGTTCAATTTTTGCTTTAAATTAACATTCAGATTTTTTTAGTTCTAATAGAGTTATTCAGACATTGAAATTAATGTGATGTTTCTCGTGTGTGTGTTTTAATAGAAAGACAGATCAAGGGTGGACATGTATATATGGAGGAAATAATGACAGGAACTCTGTTGGCCTAATCATGCCCTCAGGGAGCGTGATGTTTAGCTGCTGAAGAAAGATGACCTTCAAAGAGGTTCCACTTTCAATCTATTATTGATGGAATTTCTCACACATAGAAAACTTCAGCCTAGTTCTGTAGGTCAGCAGTAGCTCCTCATGAGAGTCAATTTTCAAAACTGAGAGAATATAGCACTTTGAAGGCAAAAGATGGTCAAATGAACAGTCTAATTAATAATTCAAATTAGCAAATGCCTCGACTGCAAGATTTTGAGAATCAGTTTTTTTAAATCAGAAGGTCCCATCAGGAAGAATACTGCAAAGGAGAGGAGCTCCTGCCAACACTAGGTGATGGTACAGGGACAAGAAGAATTTCCTTTAGATCACTTACCTGTCTGGCTTTCTCTTCTTGTGTTGAAATAAAAGCTATTTCACTTATTTCAGTGATCAGACATGACCCACAACTTCCAGTGAGGTTTTGTCCCACCAGCCAGGCTGGGAACGCTTTTAAAGGTGGAGATTCAGTTGTCTTCACTAATACAGTGCCCTGTGCTTCAAGTGGCTTTGAAAACTGCCTCTTGCAAGTGATCTGCCACGTGCTTGAACGTGAAAGGAATAGGCAGGCATCAGTAAGATGTATGTAGATTATGCTCTCATGTGCTTTGTCTGCCTTGAAAGAGTTACTTGCTGTTTACAGACTCTCAGCATGACTTCAGTCCTCATGGTATCGAGTACAGTTTGAATTGTCAGCAAAGGTAAATTGAGGAAACAGGGGTGGAGGAGGGTGTGATACAGGTTACCAGGTGAGGGGGGTGGGTTTCCTGGGTAAGCAGCAGATCAGTATTTCCACTCTACACAGGACATGCAGCTGCTTGCACTTGGCCATTGTCTTGCTGTAGTCCCTGCACTTCACGAGATCTGTGTTTAGCTGTAAAGAACTTCGTCCTACATTTTCTCCTTGTAACAGATGATTTAAAGTTATTTTTAACATGGAAGGCACGTCTCATTGCTGAGTCTATAGTTAGGAGACACTCACTTCAAGTTCCACTGTATATCTGAAAACGTTATGGAAACAGATGGTGATTGCTCACCTTGGCCAGGGAGGGACAGTTTTGTTATGCTAGCTTGTATTACATGTCTATACACAAAGTCTTTCAGACAGAGCCACAGGTGGAATCCTGAATCTGTCTGTTCCAGGTATCAAGCTACAGAGCTTGAATTTCGGTATTTTCTTCTGTGTCTGTTGTCCTCATATAATGATTTTCAACACGTGTAATATGGCACTAAAACTTAGAGCACAAAAATCTTGGTGCAGCTGACCACTGAAATAATGGAAAAGTTTCATCCCACTCACCACTGGCCTTGGATGGGTCATGTTATTTCCAGCAGCTAAGATCCAGTTCCAGCCATGTACCTTGCCAAAGGGTGGCAGCTCTGAGTTGATCACCGGGTTCAGTCAAGGGAGGGCATTTTGATCCCTGCAAGGGACAGCAGAGCTACTGAGAGACTTGCCAAGTGAAGAGCCTGTCGAAAATTGCATTTGGGGACCTACCCATGTGAGTAGCTCCAATCTCTGCTCTCTATGTGCAGTGACAGGAAGTGGGGGAATGGCTGAAGCTGTGCCAGGGCACGGTTAGGTGGGATCTCAGGGAAAGGCTCTTCCCCCAGAGGGTGGTGGGCACTGAGCAGGCTCCCCAGGGCAGTGGGCACGGCCCCGAGACTGCCAGAGCTCCAGGAGGGTTTGGACATCAGGTAAGGGGGTAACTCAGTGCTGCTCTGCCAGCTGGGGCTGCACGTCCCTTGCTCTGCCACTGCTCAGGTGGAATCTCTGACTGATCCTGAAATCCACAAAGACCAGACGTGGCCTGTTTCCCTGAAGTTAGTGAGCATTGCACGCTCACGTGGGAGAGAGCATGATATTGTATCAAAAAACATCAGTACTTGTGTGCCTGCTTGCGTGATGTGCCTGGCACTCCTCATCCCCATCATCCCGGGAGCAGAAGGACCCACGTCAGTCACGTGCAGTTGGATCCACAAACATGGGAGAGAGAAGGGCATTTATGTATCCCAAAGTGACATTTCTTGTTTGATTCACTACAGGCATCATGGATCCTCTCACCTGGCTTTTTTGTTATGCCTTGATTGGTGTCACCTAAAAGAGGACTTATGGGGCAGAAAGTAAGGGAATGTTTGTGGTTGTGCCTCTGTGGGCTGGTGCAAGAGTGCAGGATGTGTGGAGCCCTCAGTCTCTTTCCTGTAATCTGGAAAAAATTGCTGTTAGGGCCTGGAGGGCAGTTTAGGGATGAAGGATTTCTTCAAAGGAAACTAAAACCCCCAAGGAAACGCTGCCCATATTAATCCAGGCTTCTGCTAAGGCCGTGTATCAATAAGCCATAGTACTTTCTTCTCTATGGTTTATTGAAAATGACTGTTTTTCTGATCTGTGAATGGTGGAATTGACTTTCAGAAAGGTCAGGTCTTATAACAGATGTATTGTGAATGTTATCTCCCTAAATGCTTTTACAGCTATTTAATCCTGACAACTTGACAAACTCGTGTTACTGTTTTGTCAAGAGTGTGTGGAGCCGGAACAAACAAGTAGACAACCATATTTTAACTGGATAAAATGTACATATATATGTTACTACCACAAATTTCAGTAGGGTCTAAAGTCTTGATGGAAAGCAAATTTTTTGTTAATACCTGAAGCACTTGGGCAATCAACCTGAGATGCCTGTACTTCAACTTTTCTTCATTGGAATGTCACCGTCATTAAAATTTGAAAGGTATTTAAAGTTGCACAATGTACTTTAACATATTTAAATGTTCCAAGGCTTGTTAAGAGTTTATTTTCTCAGAACTCTTGAGAAATTCAGAAAGCACAGGATGGAGTGGATGCGAAGCAGGAAAAAGAATATTTCTATCAGAGCTGAAATGGAGTGGAAGATGTTTTCCAAGTACTCTTCACAATAAATTGAAATCTGAGGTAAATCATGTAAGAATAAAACCAAAATAATGCTCATAAATATTAATGGGCACAAATATTCCCTTGATCTAACTTCTGGTGGCAAAAAGAATTCCCAGGTTTTTGTAACTAGGCAAATCGTGCTGCACTTAATTTCATTCCAGTTCTACAGTTTTATTGGTACGAAGGAGCCGCACAGTAGGAGCACAGAGCGGGACATTTTGAATTTAAAATAATAAATAAGTATCAATCTCTGTTATTTCAGAGCTTCATTGCAGAAATGGTCCTATTTGCATAGCAATAGGCAAATATTTCCTCTCATTTTTATGTGATGTGCGAAACTTGTTAGGTTTAACACAAAAGACCACTTACCAAACTAAAAAATCCCTTGTTTCTATTTCTCTCTTTCTTAAGCTTTATTGATTTTTTTTTTTTTTGAAGCTCACAGGGTAGGATGACAAAGATAATTTCCCCCTAGAAATACCAGTTAAAATCACAAAATTTGTCATGAATCCAGCTAGTCAAACTTCCTCATGCCTTCGTCCTAAACATCTCTGTGGTGAGGTGACAGCAGTGCCTGGCAGAGATCACTGGGAGGGGAGTGCTGAGTGGAAACTGGGGCAGTTCAGCGCAGCTGGGCAACCTGTTTGTACAGTACCTGCTCTTGGACAGAACTTGGGTGGGAGGACTTTTCGTTTTTAAAAGTTCTTTAAACCTGAAAATAAATGTTTAAATTCAAATCAGACGGATTTTCCTTTGGGGGGAAAAAAAAAAAAAAGTGAAATAGACGTGTCTCAGTTTGACTCTGAAAGATAATGGTCAGAAAACCAAAAAATCGAAGGCACTTCTTCGCATCTTTGTTTAGTCTGTATGTATGAGATGATGCATAGTGGTTCTGCCATGCACATTGATTTATGTATTGTGCAGAAAACTGGGGAACTGTTCACACAAAGCAATCCCAAGTGAATGACAAGTCCACAGGAGAATTTTATACTGATGTGCAAAACTAGTTTGTATTGCTCTGGCAAGCACAGTGAGTCAGACAAACAGAACTTGTTAGTTGTCAATAACCCCAAAGTAATTTTCAGAAATGCACTCCTTTATGGCACAGTAATTTGTTTCATTTTGTTCTTCCTTAATTGTATTTGTGTTTACTGCCAGAATAGCAAAAATTACTTAAGCCTTTCATTTATGCTCACAATCAATTGTATAATTGCACCTCTGGGGTAAATTGTTCCCAGCTTCCAGGGGAAAACAGGATGGTGTATTAAATTCTTTGCACTTCTTTTTATGACATGCACACAAGTGATTTTTTTGGGGGGATTTATGTGTGTATTTTTGGATTTTTGTTTTGTTTTGGGGTTTTGGTTATTTTTGTTTGGTTTTTTTTTCATAAGAAAAGAGATAAGTAAAAGTTGTAGTTAGTATTGTTACACTGAAAAATTATTTTGTTGTGTTTTTTCTGGAAAAGTTATGTGTTGGACATTTCACAGTACTTTGAGCTGTAACTATTTCTGACAGTGTTCTGTAGCTCTGTACAAATAAATTAAGCTGTGCTTTGCATATATCTGTAGCTAATTTAGTTTCACGTCTTTGTTCATTTCATAGAAACATGCATCTGCAGTGTCATGCTTGTATCTTTTAGACATGCAGTAATACAATATTTAACAAAACAGTCTTTGGTTTACATACGTGGCTTTGGGTGAAATCTGTGAATACAAACAACTGTTTTGTTTGCTGGGGTTTAAATCAGCCTTGAAAATTCATTCAAGGACAGTAAAAGGCAGTTCTTTATATACACAGATCTACAGGGCAATTTCCACTGCATATTTCAGTGTTCTTGACAGGGACCGAGAGGTTTTTCCCCGTTCTTTTAAAGTTGAAGAGTTGTAATTACCTGTCTAAAACTCTTCCACATCCTATGGTTTAACCTGGTGACAACTTGAATTGGATTTTTCTTGCTGTCCACAGGTTTAAAGGGGAAAAGTTCACTTGTGCCGAATGTTTCAGCCACTGTCCCTCTCTGTTGCTATAGTTTCTGCTCCTTAATCCCCCTTGGCCTCAATCCTTCAGCTTCATATGCACATTAACTTAATTACCCCGAGTTCCCTCGCTGGTATCCAGCAGCAGTACAGTGCAAACCTACCTTGTATTTCAGGGTTGGGTTTTTCTTGGTCTTCATTTTTTTCATCTTCAGGCTAATATTTGTGACTCAAATAAACACCTTAATTTGAGTGTCTAAGCTTGTCATTTATCCTGTAGCAAAATGTTTGCACTCATAGAGTTGGTGTTTCTCATGACCATCAGTAACACACACGTAATTTTAAGAGTGAATGATGTGTTTGCCCCAGGTGATGTAAGAGGTACTTTTAAAAAGTTATCATATTGTTGAAGGTATCATTGTTGAATTTCAGAAAACAACTTTCTTGGGTGTTCTTCCCTAGGTAACATAGCATAAACTTTTGTCAAACAACTGATTTTTTCTTGCCTTATAAAGCAGCAGGCATGAGGAGACTCTGGCAGCTCCTTGTCACTCAGCAACTGTGTTGGCTCCATGGCGTTCCTGTCTTCTCAGCTCGGTATTGTCCTGTCAGTCGAGGTGAAGCCTTTAAAAATATTGACTCTGTGGATGTTTTTCTTCCCTCTGGCTATCAGCAAAAAAATCAATGCACTTCACATCTTGAAAGTTAATCCTGTTGGATCTGTTTCTTTTAATATACTGGGGTGCTCGTGTGTGCAGATTCCCCCGTGGGACAGTTCTAGAAGGAAATGAGGATTTAAGTGACTACTTGTTCTGGCTACTTCAATTATCCAGTGATAAGGAAAGGGGCAGAATAAAGATGTGAAAACTATTATGAAATTGGAATACTGAAATCACTTTGGACTTGCTTTTCTTTCCAGGATAACTCAAACGTTTGAATCCATAGGAGTCTTAGCTTTTAATAGTTTCATTAATGTCTCAGGGACTGAGCAGGTCACGTATCTACGATAATTTACAAAACAAAAATACATTTTACGTTAAATGCATTCTGTCAGGCTTCTCAACAACTGTTCTTCTAACCTGAGTAACATACCATTGGTATTTTTTCACTTAAAACTGCAAATAAGCAGTTGTAGAAATGGCTGAGCAGGTGTGTGCATGCTGTCTGTAAACA
>JAWWEU010000091.1:8145203-8160600 GCA_035583155.1 Acropternis orthonyx
TTCTTGCCAGTGAACTGTTATAAATGTGCACATGGGCTCTTCAAAGGAATTATTTAATATATGTTCGTTATATGTGGAAAGTAGCCAGAAGTTACAAAATCCAAGCTGGGCTACTTTCATACTAACCATGTGAAATTCTTGTTAGCAGCCTGAGCATTTCTGAAATGCACCAGGTTTCAAAGCACTTTGTGGGCAGAACTGGACAATTGTTCTGGTTAAAGTCTGGGACTGCAGCAGCCATCCTGCCCTTCCTCCATCTGGGATGCCTCTTCTCATTGTCTTGGCAGGCCAGTCGGAAAATTCCGATTTTTTTTTTTTTTTTTTTTTTTTTTTTTTTTTTTTTTTTTTAAATCTCTGAAGTGTCAGTAGGTGTTGTTTGCATAACCCAGTTCAACAGGAGAAGTTTGAGTGTTGAAGTTTTTTTGGTGTCCCTTTCCACTCATGTTAGGATCAGTATCAAGTTTTTATCTTCTCATAAACAGTATCTTCACTCACATCTTAATACTCACACTTTTGCAACCATTTGTTTTCAGCTCAGACCACGTGAAACTGCAGCTGGAAAGAGTGTTTTCTGCAAGAATACCCAAAAGGATGCGAAATGGTTGTTGTAAGGTTTAAAAAAAAATAAAAAATTGTAACTATACATTGTTGTTCAAAAACAGGTTGTAGGGAACAGTCCCATATCAGAAAAGGGATGAACTGCAAGGCAGGAGCAGATCTAATTATTTCTTTTTGTAAACTAGGTATTTAAATTGAAATTACTCCTGTTCAAATACAGTGATCTTTGGAATGACATTTTGAAGGGTTTTGTGTGAGGGAGTGAGTGGTATTGTGAAGTTACATTATGACTTTATTTTATTTTCTGTTGTTCTCAGTGTTATCTTTGAATCACAAAAAGTGATTCTTGTTGGTGCTGAATGTGCTCTACACCTTATTCTCAGAGAAAAGAGTAATTTTCTTTCAATGTTGTTCTTGAATTGAGTTTATTCTGTGACAGGCCCTTGGTTTTATTTCTCGGGTAAGTATTTTAGATGAACTTCTAAGCTCAAGTGGATGTTACATAAGTCAAGGTGAAAATGTAATTTGAGTTTCATTTTTTTCCCAGCATTAAGTATTTTGTAATGTAGGCATCAATAAATAGCATCAGGATGTTGACAACTGTGTGAGAACAAATAATAGTTTTGCAGTCCTGTTTTCCAGGATTCACTTGGTGATGGGTAGCTAGTCCTGGGCTGCCTGGTTGCTTTCACAGGCAGCAGGAGAGATTCTCACTGAAATAAAAGAATAGCAAAATACTTGAGGTCCATGCTGTGCTCTTAATTTTATAACCAAGCAATCTAAGAGCATGTTGGATAACCTCTTTTGAAAGGCAGCACAGTTATATCATCAAATTTATGCTCCAAAAATCAATTTTTGAAAACATGGCCTCCCTGTTATTTTTGCTGAGGCCTTTGACAGGAATCCTTGCTGCTTGAACCTATCACTGAAATGAGATAATGCCTCCACTTTTTTTTTCCAGTTTACATAATAAATGTGTTGTACATCATAAGATGAAGAACTTTCCATTTTATAAAATTTGGTAGGCTGGCAAAGAGAAATTACAACAAGTGGTTTCCAGCCAAACTGTGTCTGCTGAGGAGGGATGGATTTCTTTCCAGCACTAGAGAGGCACTCGTGGGCAGAATATTACGGGGGAAGTTTAATGTTTTAATGTATAAAAACATTTAGGAGGCAAGATACCTCAAAATGTAAATTCAAAGTGACTGAATCTTGTTGAAGTTTGGTGGGATTTACTATGGCTATTTTAAACTTGATAAAAAAGTTGTTTAAGCAATAGACTCAAAGAATCTGTTGTATCAGGAATAGTATAACAAAAAGTTAGTGAGCAGTGCCTTGGCGCAAATTAACTGTTCTACAGATGCAATTATCCACATTAAAACATTTATTATTGTTCCTGGGATAATATTGCTTAGCATTTATGTTTAAAGAACAAGGATCATTCTTCCAGTGTTAAGGACAGAGGCAGAAAGAACAATTTTATCCATTTTCAAAGGACAACGTTTAAGAGGTTTTATGTCATTTAAAAATGCACTTTTTTTCTTTTTTTTTTAATCTGTAGATAAGTCCTAGTCGGATTTGAATGTTTTAAGATGCTGAAAAGAAAGGCTTCTTTTGCAGCTGTCTCTAACAACAAGGGAAAGATAATGTTTGTATCTTGTACTTAGTAAGGAAATTCTGAAAATTATTTTTATGAACGCAGATTAGGTAGAAAACAACTAAATGATTTTGTGGGCTCTGTGGAAGTGATGCAATCCCAGAGAAAAATAGAACCAAGAGCTCTCAGTGTAGTCACCACAGGAACACACAGACAGCCTGTTAGATGCTGCCTCTGTAAGGAAAAGCCAAATAAATAATGAGAAAATAATAATACTGCCAATTCTAGGGTCAGAAACTAAGATTAAAGTTCCCCATTATGGAGAGAGATGGTTCAAACATAAAATGTATTTGTCATTCTGATGAACATATTTATAGTCAGTAGTGTTAAAGCAGGCCCAAGTTACATTGTTCCCTGTAGATCTGTGCAAGAAGGGGGATTGTTTGACTTACGGCAGGACCTGGTGGCTGAACCAAAGTGGGAAAGAGGCCCAGGGGTGTTGGGAGCACTGTCAGAAATTCTCTAATATGTTCATAATTCTTAACCCAGCATTGATAAGGGTTACAGCAGCAAGTGGCTTAATAAAATGTTAATTTCACAATGCCTTGGCATCCTGAATTGTATATTTAATTCAGTGAAAAATCATGTGCAGCTGAATTAGCTTATGGACAAAATCAGCTGTATTTTGGAATATGTGGGAGTATAACTTCATTGTTTGTGTGTAAGCACACGCTCAGTGACACAGAGTCAGTTTGCTCATGTGCTCGTCTCCAAACAAAACTAATTCACTAATAACTGAAGACTGGCTTGTTGTGCAGTTATGCATGCCACCATACCGGATTTTCAGGGCAGGAGCCAGGCAATAGATACAAATCATAGTTGTACAGGGTTCAACCCACTCGATTTTTGTCAATTACTCTTAATCATAAGATTTGTGTTAGGTTATTAGTACCTTGGTGGCACTTCTGTAGGCAGCAGAAGCCATTATTTTAGAGAGAGACCCAGCAAAAGGCTGAGAGGAAAAAAAGCTGTGTTGGGATTCTCTTTAAAGGTTTTGATTGGCTGTAAATACTGTTGTGGTCAGCTGTTAAATTCGAAAATACAATATACTAAGCCAATGAGTCAATTTTTTTTAAATCAGTATGGCCTGTATGTAACTATATAAGGGCTGATGAGAGTGAATAAATCCAGTTTTAGGTTCCTAACCAGTGGCTTGGTGGTGATGACCTGTCTCAGAAGGGATGCTGTAATGTGATTAATGTAACTGAAAAGCATAAATGGAAAAAATGTTCTTTCTTCCAAGTAGGAAGTGTATTAATTGAACAGGTAAAGAAGGCTGCAGAAAAAGAGAGCAGTGTTAACAATTTCATCACTAACAGTTCCATCATTAGCAGTTTCATCAGGTTTCTGAGGTGAAAACAGCAAATTCGCAATTTGAGGTAGAATTTGAGGACTGAGGGTGACGTGAGCCTGAAATGGGGCTGAAAGAGTTGTATGAAATGTGGGGGAATTGGTGTATGTGGAGCTCACCTGCCTGGAGGCTGCTGAGTCCAAGGACAGCTGTGTTTTAAAGGAATGAGGAGAAAAATCTTAAAATCATGTTTAGGTATGCTGGTTAAGATTGTGTACCTGTGTAATTAGGGGAAATAGTTATTATTTTGTTACTGCCTGAAGGAAATAATTGTTCTACATGTTTGGATGCACAAATACCTGGTCACGCAAGTGTCCACTCCATGTGGAAATGCCAGTATCTGATACTTTGGGGTATTATTAGCATTAAAAACCATACAAATTAGATGGTTGAATTAAACCTAAGAAGTAAAATTCATCTTTATAGCTACCAATTATGGGGATTCTTCTCCATGAGCTGCCTGGCCTGAATTCCCGGGATGCTTTTGAACTGTTTGTGGAGGTGGGAGAATTGTGTCCTGAGCAGTTCTGGAAGGTGAATGTTCAGCCTGGGTCCTTCTCTGCTTGGAGCAGCAACAAGAGACTTGCATCAAAAGGGTTTCCCCATCATATTTTTTTTCCCAGCATAACCTGGCATTTTTAATAAGTGGATGTGTTCTGTATCCCAATGCAGAATGGGTGCAGCAGACAACATCTACAAAGGCCGGAGTACCTTTATGGAAGAACTCACAGATACTGCCGAGATAATAAGAAAAGCCACCCCAAGATCCTTGGTGATCCTGGATGAACTGGGCAGAGGAACGAGCACGCACGATGGGATTGCCATTGCTTACGCTACACTGGAACATTTCATCAGAGATGTGAGTCTGGCACGTGGCTGTGAATGCTTTGTCGGCCTGGCAGGCTGACTCTTTGGCATTTCCTTGCAGAGGTGTCTTAGTTCAGAGCAAAGGGATGTGGATAAAGGATACCAGTTCTGTGATGCTGGGTTTAAAAAAAATTAGAGCCAAACCTTGCTATTGTGTCCATTTGTTGTAGGTGGAGTCCCTGACACTGTTTGTCACTCACTATCCCTCGGTCTGTGAGCTAGAGAAGCTCTATCCAGACAAAGTTGGTAATTACCACATGGCTTTCCTGGTGAATGAGGAGGAAACTACTGAACAAAAAGGTGCAGTATAAACCTGAGTGAGGTTCTGGCACTATAGGTATAGACAGAAGTCAGTATTGGTGCGATACTGTACACCTCAGCGTGAACATGATGCATCCAAACTCCCTCCGGTGTCAGCCTCACCTGCCAGGTGTGTCATACCCACATTCTGGGGGGCTTGGGAACTGAGCATCCACTTCTCTCCTGTTTTACGTAAGGATGACCGAGCAAGGTGGAAGATTCACCCAGCCCAGCATCCAACTTTTCACAGCAGCGACACACAAGGGCTTAGGGAGCAGGGATTAGGGATCAGACATATGGCAGCTCCTTCTCTGAGAGGCCTCCCTCTTTGCAAACATTTGCTATTTATGGGGCTTCAAGAGCAAGGTGTGTTTTCTGCTGTTTCGTATCTTCCATGGATTTCATTTCTGTGAGGCTGCCCAGTTTATCCCCATGTACCTTTACTGTCTTCATTCTGCTGTGTCAAGAAGCTCCAAAATTTGGGGCCCCATGGAGTGAAAGAAACACATCTCCTGATTGTTTTGAAACTGTTTTGAAACGTGTGCCTTCTCTTGGATGGTACCAGTTCTTGAATTACAGGAGACGGCATAAATAATTTTTATAATTTCTAATGGGTTTTTTAATGAATTGACAAGGTATTTGCCATTAACTTTGCCCTTAAATAATTTTTAGTATTGTATTATCTGCTTACACTGTGAGCTAATCAGGACAGGGAACTCCTGTATTTGCCACATAGAAGAGGTTTTGATTTTGCTTTTTTTTTTTTTTTTTTTAGCATCTGAAGTTGAAGAGAATCCTGAATTTATCACTTTCCTTTATCAAATAACTAAAGGAGTTTCTGCAAGAAGTTATGGGCTAAATGTTGCCAAACTGGCAGGTATTCCTGAGGAAATCTTGAAGAAGGCAGCTCAGAAGTCAAAAGACCTGGAGAGAATAGTGAATATGAAAAGGTCAGAACAACTGTGGTGGTTTTTTTTCATTATTTCCTTCTGTAATGCCTACTTCTGTTCTCACCAGTGATTGTGAAAATGTTGAATTTAAACTAGAAAGTATCTTACTTTGGAACTTGAAGCTGTATTTGCATATTTTAGTGTAGAAGGGAATATGGATATTCTTCTTCTAGTTTAACTTGAAAATATATATATCTTGATTGCTCCCCAAGCACTCCAAATTTTACTGAAAGTTTGGGGATTTTAATATTTTTCTGATACCCAGTTTTCGTTTAGGGTGTAGGTACTATGTACCTTATATATTAGACTAGTTATGAAAATTTCCATGTGTGTCAAATAGCATAATCCTTCTGAATCTTGTAACATTATGTACACAGTTTAGATATAAATATTGGGTATATTCATTTCCACTGGGGTTTTTTTTTGTTGTTACTATTTTCAGAGGCAGCTCTATCAGCAAAATTCAAACAGCCCCTTCAGGACCATAATAAATCGAGATCTTGCTTGTCTGTGATTGTAGCTAATCCTGACAGAATAATTTCATATGAGAACATTGTGACTACTAATTATTTATAGGTGCAAAGAGTTATTTTGAACCTCAACAGTTCTTGGTGCTTAACAGTGGTTTTTAACCACTTTTAATGAAGGAAAATAAGAACATTCTATTTGAAGGTACATGAGAGTTTATGGGAAAAATAATGTGTTAGCTTTTGTTAATTGGAAATAGGAATCCATAATTGGCAAAAGTAGAGCAACAAATTAGTAGCAATATCTTAACTCTGTTGTTACAGGCTACATAGGGCTCTAAAATCAAGAAAAAATTGTGTGGAAAAATGAGAGTGTGAGCTGGAAGGGCAGAGTTACTGGGTAATAAAGCTAAAATGTGAAATAATGTCATATATCCCTTTCATGTATCTTTCTCTGCAAAAATTCTGCCAGCATATTACTTAGGGTAGAATAGAGTTCTAGCATGTCTTGCTTGCTAAAGAGGGAGTTAATCGCGTACAAACCCCGTGAGCAGTCAAGGCAGGACGGGGGGTGTAGCCCGGACCCTGACTCCGAGTGGCCAGAGGAGGGGCAGCGAGCCCTGACTGAGCAGCTGTGTCCTCATTTTTGTCAGCCTTTGGGATGTGGAAGTGCCGTCGGTGCTTTGGTTTTCGGTAGGTAATTTGCTTGTACTCTCAAAGCGAGAAGGACAAATACTTAATATAAAGCTGTGGTGAGCCCTTTGTCCTGTCTCATCACTGAGGCCACGGAGAGCCCCTCTGCCTTCTTCCCAAAAGAGATGTTAACAACTCTAAAAATCATCTCGGTAGTCAGACTCGGACCTGTTCGTTGCAAGTGCACTCGTTCTGTCACAATACCCACGGGCCAGATGCCTTGTCTTATTTTTTTAAATCACTTTCATATTGTTCCAGGAAATCCGCTGGGTAATTTCATCCAGTTTTGACATCTTTGTCGTCGGGAATGCGTGTTAACCCATTTTAAATGTCTTGTTATTTGTCACAGCTCTTATAAATCAAAAAATACTAAGAATAAAATAGGAAGGATGTGTGCACTCATTTATATTGAACATGACTTTTCTCTTCATGATTTTACAAGTGCAAAGTCGTAGGGACTAAATGCTGAAAATTAAACAGTGCCAACTACAATGCTGTTTATCTCCTTCACCAGTTTCCTCTTGCTCAGTGTTTTGTCAATGCTTCTGGTACTATAAGTTAGTTATAAAATTAATTTGTTGGCTGTCCTCAAGCAGGAACGTGTACCTTAGAAAATATTAACTGGTTGTTTGAAGATCACATAACATTTTGAGCTGTGCTATTTTTAACTGTGTATAAAATTTTGCAGATGACTGTAGGGCTTTCAAGGTTTGATGTGCTTCACTTAAAAATGTGCCTGTATTTTGATTAATTTTTTTTTCTTTCCCAGAAAGAAAATGAAGTCTTTTGCTGAAGCATGGAAGATAAATGATTCTCAGGAACTACAGAAGTGGAAAAGTATGTGTGAAGCTGAAGATGAAAGAAAGGACAGTTTTTAATCCTCAGATCATGGTTAAGGATGAAAGATATTGGAGGTGCAAAATACAGCTCTAGAGACTAATAGATTCTATCAGGGTGTAGTTGTAGGTGCATCAAGTTGACCTTTTTGCCTTCTGAGAGATAAGAGATGCTGCACTGTGTGTAATTTTCTCTCTCATTCCCTTTTCACTCTTTTTCTTAAATACAAGATGTCTGCTGGCATTGGATCTGATACGTTTAGAAAACATGAAAAAAATTACTGGTAAATTATTACATAAATATTTTATGAATAAAATAGCGTGTTTCAGCTTTATTGTAGTTCAATTTCTAAAGAAATGTTTCTCTGTGTTGAGAAAATGTAGCTGAGTCTCAACTGTGCTGTACTGCTGTGCAACTGGTAAGAGTGGGAACTTACAAAGAGACTTTTTTTTCTTGTTCTAGTGTTAATGCATTTAAAATTCACTGGTTTTTTTAGAGCACCCTTTGCTCCTGATCTTGTTCCTCTCTGGCATGGTCTGGACAAAGACTTAATGCCAAAAATAATGTTGGAGTATTGTAGGGTGAATGAAAGGGGCAATTCAGACTGTGCAGCTGGTGTCCCCAGTGCTCTGTCACGGGCAGAGTGATGCTGAAAATTACACAAGTGCTTTTTAATTTTTGTATTTCCAGTTATCAAGGCCATATTTCATATGGGGATATGATACCTGAATCGGTTTTCTCTTGTAAATAACCAGGTTAAATATGTTGCTGGGAAAAGAGACCTGTTGTCAGGCCTGTTCCTGAGGGACTGACCCCATGCAGGGACCCACTCTGGAGCAGCCTGTTCTGAAGGACTGCAGGAAAGGGCATAATTTTTTTTTAACTTGTCAACCAACTGCTGACCTTAAACAAACACTTCTCTCCAGGTTCTTCAAATGGCAAAACATCACTTAAGCAAGTAGTTTGTCTGCCACTCAAATAGCAGTGGTCAATTTAGGCTTCTCCTTCCAGACCTGCAGTGCATTGACCTAAACTGCGAGAGCTGAAGAGGAAAACCAGGCTTTAAGGTGTGATTCCACACATGTGTTTATCCAAGCCGGGCATTGTGGAGCATAATGAATGCAATACTCTGTTATTAATGTGCACAGATGCAGGGCTCTGGATCTAAAGGGCTCTGGATCTAAAGGCCTCTGACCAAAGTCATCAAAGAGAATAAATGAGCCATTACTAAATTCCTGTATGTGCTAAATGTGCTTTTAGTCTTTTCCCTCAAGGGAGCATTCAGACTATGCTCTGACAGGAGGGAAAAAGAGACCTGAATGCAGTGAAACAAGTGAAGAAATACAATTAAGTGTGGACATGGTATTGCTGTTTGCTCATATGGTTGAGAGCAAAGCAGCCTCAGCAGGGTTGTAATGTCTGAGCACACTGCAAACAACTTCTGTGGCCCTGCTCAGTCCAGCTCTGGAGGTTGTCTTGCTGTCCCAGTGAGCTTTCCTGTAGACATGCAGCTAATTAACTAAAGCTATTGTTTTATGCAGAGAGAGAGAGGTGAGAAGCCGCTCTTACCTCTTTTTTTTTTCTTTTTGGTCACTATTCTTTTACTTTCTTTTCAGTTCCAGCACACTAAGCTTCATCCTGAAAAAAATGTGAAGTACTGTTTTGGTTGTGAAATCATCCTGGAGATGTGTCCTGTTTTAAAATAAGAGTGATAAAGTTTTGTCTGTGTGCTGTGTCAACAGGTTTGATCGTGTAGGTTTAAGGTGTAAGGTTAGAGAAGAGTGAGTGACCTGTGCTTAGATGGGCCTTTGTGAGAGTCGGAATTCATGCTAGTCATGAGTTTGCCTTCAAAAAAGGAATGTTTAAATCTCATTGTCTAAATATTTTTGGAAGCCTGCATAAGGTACTGGCTCATTCTGCCTGTGCCAGCACGGTATTGACATGGATAAAAGTTAATATTCATGTGAAAAGTACAGCTTTATGCTACATACAAAGGTACAGTCTGCCTGAAAGACTTTTGCACTTCATGGCTTTCACCCCCTTTTTTAAAGGTGGTGTGTTTATCCCTTTCTTGGGCTTTTTCCCTGTTCTCTTAACAGAACAATTGTAATGCCTTTGTGCATCTTGTTTTAAGGTGTCATCTTCAGAAGTCAGGGTGCCACAGTGAGCAGAGAGGGAGGGCTGGGAGCACGTCACTGCCTTTGTGTGTTTGGTTACGTGAAACAGTCATTATGGAACATGCCAAGTAAAATACATTCCCAGTAGCAATTACCTCTATTGCTGGCAGACAACATCTTTCACTGAAGTAATTCTCCGGGGGATTCCTCTTTGTGTTGCAAAGTTTTCCAGAAATATTTATAGAAATTACGTGAATTTGTCTACAATGTAAGTTTACAAGGGCATATAAATCAATTTAAAGCTCACTGGAATGTCATCTGGGCCAGGTATTGCAATATAGTGTGTTTATTGCAATGAAATTAATGTTTATTATTGAAATCTCTCTGAAAGTAAATTGTTCAAATACTTCTACTATATGTAAAATTAGTGAGAATGTAGTTCAATTATTTAGTGGAACTGCCTTGCTAGTTCTGATACAAATGCAATGTTTCATAGGGAAACGAAGTTTGGTGGGTGGGTTACACTGAGCAGTGAGATTTTTCCCATTGCCTAGACCCAGGGACAAGTAGAAAGCAAAGGATATTTTCTTAATTTCTTGAAAATCTTAAGCAATTTCTGAAACAATTGTCTTGATTTGTAAGATGCAAGGCCTTGCAGGCCATGGTGTTCACTCTCGTGTGTTTGTCTGAGACTGGACTGGTTTAAGGCATATAAGTGAACTGGAGAGAGAGAAACACAGGACATTTATAGTTTTCAAATATTTTTGTTCTTTTGACCTTGCAAGGAACCTTCAATTTATTTTTTTTTAATAGCCTTCCTTCCAAATATTTCCTTCTAAGCAAAAGTGTGTTTTCAGGTGTTGTAAAATAAGGTAATTTTTATTTAAAATACTGGTAGCTGCCACGAGTAGTAATACTGAAAAATACTTCTGATGTTAATTGAATTTTTAATCATCTTTTATTGGCTTTTAAGCAGTCAGTTTTTATGACTTTATTATGCTATAAGAAAGTGTGTAATTCTGGGGAAAGAAGGGATTGGAAAGCACAACACACAGCAAATTTCAAATGCACAATCTGCAATTAGGAAGTAGAAATCAGTGTTGATTTTTAAAAAAATCATAATAATCCAAATATCTAGGGTGACATAAAACTCAGAGCATCCTGAATACTGGGAAGATTACTAGATATAATTATCTCAGTCTTATGTAACACCAAATAAAAGTTTCAGTCAAGTACTGAGCTTTTCCCTCTGCCTACATACTGAAACATTCCTCTCTGCATGTTCCCTCTGCTCAAGGCGTTAGTCAAAGAGGGGAGGGGGGGTAGTGGAGGAGAAGGCCCAGAAACAGCATTTTTGTCCAGGTTTAATCCAGCCTACCCAAAAAGGGCATTGCTGGGGAGTGGTGGGACTTGTAATTTGGATTTCTTTTTGTTTTTTTTTTTCAAAACTGATCTCAAAGTCATTAAGTTTTAATAACGCTAAGAACACTACACCAAGATGCTCCCAGCTCTTAGGCAGCCAGTGGGACCACCCTCGTCCCCCACAGCTGGTGTCTCTCAAATTTATGTTCCCCTTGGTTGTGTTTTATGCACCTCCTGAGTTCATCCCATTGCATGGTGAAGGATTCTGCACAAAGTGAAATACTGCACTCTATTTGCAGTGCTTCACCTAACGAACACTATTAATGCAATTAAGTAGCTCTGTTAAATGAGCTGATCTTCTGTGCAAGTTCCTATTCTTAATAGCTCCTACATAGGAAAAGAAAACTTTGCTAATCTCTTAATTAAATCGCAAACTTAATCTGTGTAAGCCTTTTGACACATTTATTTGAGCAGCAATTAAGCCTTAGAAGTGATCTGTGACTGATGATATGTTTGTTCTGTCCCACAAGCCACCAGGCTGTGAAGCTGCAGCGTTCCTTCCCCCCCCTTTCTCACCAGCAGTAGGACAAAAGTCTCCACCTGATTCCTTCAGGATTGTAGCTTTCCTCCCCTTTTTCACTGTTCTAGCAGGTTTTGTTGCCTGCTCCTCATATCCACTGGTTGTTTCTCAGCTGGTGTGTGCTACAAGCATCTCATTTATCACTGCCTTTTTCTTCCTCCCTACAGAGATGTTCAACAAAAAATAAATTAAAAAAGGTTCTCAATTTAAACTTTATTTAAATAAAAATTTAAATAAAAATTTAAATAAATTTAAGCTTGTTTCCATACAGCACCTCCTTTAAACCAACTCGTTCTCCCTCGGGAATCCAACTGCTCCAGTGGCGGCTTCAGCAGCGCTCTGGATTTTACATCCCCAGCACCCGAGTGTGAAGGTGTTGCAGTGCATTGCTTGGGGTGCTGTTCTTCCAGCTGGTGTGTTCTGCAGCCTCTGTTCTCTCCCCAGTTCCTGCACCAACCTGCCCCCTCACTCACAGCCAGACGCAGGGTGGGCGGCACAGATCCCTCCCCGCAGCGTGTGCCCCTTGCCAGGGCCAGTGAGTTCACCCTGTCTGTGCCACACACTCATTTCTGACAGTTGCCTCTTCAGGGACCCCGTAAGAATGTTCCCAAGGACTTCAGCCAGTCGATTCAGGGTTAAAAACTGGTGTGTTAACTGTGTTTCGTCAAATCTCAGCCAACATCATCTGTCTAACTTTGGTTTTAACTTACACGTTTTATCATTTCTACTTTCTGTATTTTCAAGTGTAGGTAAGAAACCAATAGGGAGAAGAATTTTGGCTCTTCCCTCACCTTTGTGCAGTCATCCTTTAATGCTTTGCTTATCATCACACAACTGCATAAAGGAATATCTGACTTATAATTTCAGGTCTTAACCTCACTTGATCTCTCAGTTTTAGATCCATTGAGTTTTGAGGTGAGTTGGTGGTACCAAGTGCCCAGTGCTGTGCACTAGTTTACCTTGAGCTTGACAGATCTCTGTGGTCACCATTAAGCATTTAAAACACTTTTTTTTTCACACCGCTGAGGGCTGCCTTTCCAAGCACTTCACATGTAAGATCAAGGCACTGCATTTGGTCTGGATTTGCAACTGAGGAAATGATGGTTATTACAGGACCCGAGGCACTATAATGTTTTCTTTGCTGGCAACATGAGGCAGGAGTGTCAGAGTAGTTTATAATGTTCCCAAAAGGGAGAGGAGATGAATTGTTTGCAAGAACAAATCCTGGTCCTCCACCAGAGCCAAAGTGGTCTTGTCACACACAGTTATGAGCCAAACAGTGTGGTTAGTGCTTGCCTTCAGGTTTACAAGCTGTTGTAAAGCAAGTTATGGACATACTTAACTGCTTGGGAAACTGCTTTGTGTTGCCTTTTTTCAGAATCCCAGGGCTATACTTGTGGCATGTGCCTTTTGACTGTCCCAGGACAAGCCCTGTGACTCACTTCAACTCCAGTCCACCTCACACTTAGGAAGAAACAGATCCTCGGGTAGTCAGACCTCCATTCTGCTTTGGAATTTACAGTTTCGTGATTGGAAGTGATTCTGCAAAAATAAATGGGACTATAAATGAACTGAGGGTAGGATTGTGTTTGTGAACCATACAACATTTTCAGGTAGCACCACCCGAGAACCACGAAAACAGGATGTTTGTGTTGTGTCTCTGTGAGCCTCTGCCTTACGAGGCTGGGCAGTTTCAGCCAGAGGGAGGAAGGCGCTGTGCTCTGTCCTTGTTGGTAGCATGATATGAGACCCGAGACACAGTTGTGCTGTGAGATAACCAAAGCTGGTATGAGGCAATTGCTGTGTTGTTCATCTGTGCACATCCACACCTGTCCTTACTCTGAAAAGCATGTTCACACCTGTCAGATGCAGCTGTTCTGAATATACATGGTTCTGGTTAAGCTGTATTCTTTCTGTAGGCACCCATTTAAACATTCCCATTGGACTGGATCCCTGGAATCCAAGGATCCAAGGTCAGGTTGGACAGGGCTTGGAGCAACCTGGGATAGTGGAAGGTGTCCCTGCCTGTGGCAGGGGCTGGAATGAAGTGGGCTTCCAACCCAACCCATCCTGTGGTTCCATGATTAGCCTGCCTTCACTACCATGGTTCTCTTGTGTTTCAAAACTCGGGCGTTTGTGTAAAAGAGCCTTGAACTAGGTTGTACCACACCAATGGATTCATTTTTGCAGTAACACTCAGGCCCCAAGACCTGCCAGTTTTGTTCCAGTGTCATGACATGTCACAGCAGCCAGAGGTGGCAGAGGTCAGTCATTCCTGCTTCCCATGTTCATCCCGGGAAAAGCACGAGGCTGAGGGGTCCTTTTACTCCCCTCAGACCTCTGTGTACATGAATTTCCCATCTTGTTTGTCCCGCCATCGCCGAGCTGCCGAGGAGCTTCAGTGCCTGGCACACCAGAGTGTGACCTTTCTTTGCACTGCTCCTGGGTCATGCCCCAAACACACCCCCTCTTTGGCTTCAGAGACCCGAGATCCCTCCGGCATCTCAAACGTGACCAACAGTAATTCTCTACTGAGAGACAGCTTGTCTTTTTTGATTCTTACCAAAGCTTTTCTTTTGGCCTCCCTGCATTCACCGGGAACTCATATTGTGCTGCAAACAAAACACAGTTCAAGGATTTACTTATTTTTTTTTATTATTATTATTCTGAATGGGAAACAGTCTGTTGCTATGTGCAAAGTGAAAGCTTTCAAGAGGGCAATTTATTATGACCTTCATGGAAAATAAAAAACTGCAGTGTGAAGCTCTCAGCAGAGGGTTGTTTATGTGCTGCAGCAGTTCACTTTCGGCAGAGACCTTCGCCTCACAGAGAGCAGGGAACAGCCTGCCAGTCATCTCCTTGAAGAGCAGACAGTTTGGGTAGCGCTGGCATCAGTTTCATATCTGTGCAAGCTTGTCAAGGTAAATCTGTTTTAGGTGCACAGAATGAGCACTTTTAACATTCACGTGGGGAATGGGATTATCCACGGCTGGGAGCCCAGAACTGGGGTTTGCCATCAGGAATCCAGGTTCTCTGCTCGGGGTTGCTCTTCACTGCTCATTCATCTCCAAAACGGAGACAACGCAGGTCTGGTTCAGGGTGGCAATGGAGTGAGTGTTCAGTATTTGCTCTCTCGTGGTGTGCCTTGTGAAGTGGAAACAGGCAGCTTCTAAATCCAGCGGTGAATGGGTAGAGGTTACCCACTTAACTATTCTCAGCTGAGAGCTCCCTTACATTAAAAACGCGTTATACCAAAGCTTTATTGCTCATCTCATTTTCCCACACCACTTTTCATGTACTGGATGATTAACAAACCGGGACAAGGTTCCCATGCCAAAGCACATATTTAAAGCCAAAGGGGCCCCCTTTGCACACAGGGCAGGACATGGGAGGAGAAAATGTTCAGATGGTGCTCATTGGTGCTTTGTTTGCTCTGAGAATCATTAAATCCCAAAGTGGTCTGTCCTGGAAGAGACCTCAAAGCCCACCCAGTGCCACCCCCTGCCCTGGGCAGGGACACCTCCCACCAGCCCAGGTTGCTCCGAGCCCCATCCAACCCAGCCTTGGACAATCCCAGGGACCCAGGGGCAGCCACAGCTTCTCTGCCCAACCTGTGCCAGGGCCTGCCCACCCTCACAGCCAGCAATTCCTTCCCAAT
>JAWWEU010000091.1:8180075-8196983 GCA_035583155.1 Acropternis orthonyx
GGGGGGGGGGGGGGGGGGGGGGGGGGGGGGGGGGGGGGGGGGGGGGGGGGGCCCGCGGCTCGGCCCCCCGGGGGGCGGGCGGATCGCGGGGCCGGGGCCGCCCCGTCGGTGCCGGCGGAGCCCATGCAGAGCCGGCGCGGAGCCGCTGAGCGCCCGCGGAGGCTGCGCCGCGGCCGCGGGCTCCGGGCACGATGCAGAAGAGCGTGCGGTACAACGAGGGGCACGCCCTGTACCTGGCGCTGCTGGCCCGCAAGGAGGGCACCAAGCGGGGCTACCTCAGCAAGAAGACGGCGGAGACCAACCGCTGGCACGAGAAGTGGTTCGCCCTCTACCAAAACGTGCTCTTCTACTTCGAGGGCGAGCAGAGCGCCCGCCCCGCCGGCATGTATATGCTGGAGGGCTGCAACTGCGAGAGGGTGCCGGCCCCCAAGGGGTGCGCGGCCGGCAGCGCCAAGGATGCTGCGCTGGACAAGCAGGTACCGCCCCGACGGGGATGGAGGGGGAGCCACGGGTGGGGGGAGAGCCGGGCGCTGCCCCTCGCATCGCCCCGGCACGGGGCACGGTGTCACCCATGGGCTCCGGCCCCCGCCGGGGGATCCCTGCCGCTCCCGGAGCGCTGGGGAGAGCAGCAGACACTCAGAAAGTGATGGCTTTTGTGTCCTCCGTGATGACTCTTGGCTCCTCTCTGCCTGCTTCTCCCCTCAGTGACTGCACGCCGAATTTGAGTGGGGTGCCTGGAGAGTAGCATCCCACAAAACAGGTGTTTAGTCATCTTGATGCCAACACTTCTTTGGTGCACCTACACATGTCTCACCAAACTCAGCAAATAGAGGGTGGGAGGGACTAAAGTCCCAAAACAGCGCGGGGACACTCTTAAGGAGCCCCCGAGCCCTTCCTTGCGAGGCTGCCACTCCTGCCAGCCACGCTGTGAGGGTTGCCAGGCTCTCAGCTGCCCCTCGGGAACCCCTGCCCGGCAAGGGCGAGTCCGTGCCCTGATTTGCAGCCTGCACAATCCCGCAGGAGTGGGCAGGACCTTTGCCAGGCAGGTGTTGCGGAGCCGATCGTGCTTGAGCTAGAAATGGTGGCACAGCGCCCGAGCCGGGTCTTGGCTGGCTGTCCTGGGGGAGGACGCTGGAGGCTCGGGTGGGATTCCTTCCCCAGAGGGGTGATGATGGTTCCTAACCGTGAACTGCCGGATTCCTCCCCCGCCGCCCCCAGCTGATCCTCCCCAAAGCTGATCTGTTTGACATGACTGTGTCAAACAAAAGCGAGTGGTTAAATACTCCCCGCGTATTACATAATCCCGAAGGGAAGGACGCTGTGGTTCTTCAGCGTAGACAGAGATCGGGTATCTCAGCCACACACCTTCTGCGGCCTCATGTGTGAATTCTTAATCTTTCAAGCTGCCCGCTTGAAATTTGTTTGTGCCTGTGCCTGCCGTGCCTTTCCCCCGGAACGGAGGAAACCAAACAGGTGTCATCAGGCAGGTTTGGGGAAGTTTGGGTGGCTGTGAGGAGCGTGGTTTGAGCCGCCTGCAGGCGCTTCCTGGGGGTTGTGAGAAAGGGCTGCAGACCAAAGACACGTTCTGGAACCCAGCACGTCTCCCTGCTTCGCTGGAGTGGTCTCCTTTGCAAGGGGAGAGCTCAGAACCTTGCGTGGTTATTTCTGCTCTCTTGCCTGTTCAGCACAGGTGACTGCGTGCTTCTGCAGCCTTCGGACGGTATGTGGTTAACCGAGTGAACTCTGGAGAGCTGGGATGGGTGTAGTTACGCCGTATTCCAACTCTTACGCTCTTGCTCCTTGCTTTGAGGCTTGTTTTTGTAGCCTTGTAAGTGGAATACTGGACGGTTCCCCAGATGACATTAAACGTGGATGTTGCCCTGCCTGCCCCAGATTGGCTTAGTGCACTTTTGTTTATCAGTAGTGTTGTTAAACCACATCTTGACGAAGAGAACTGTGTGAAAACAAATCCTTTCCCGTATCTGTTCTCTGGGAATCTTAAATCGTGCTTTTATAGTGATGAACGAGTCGTTCATAATCGCATTTAGCGGTGCAGAGACAAAATAATTACAGGGCACGAAGATGAGATTTGCATTACTTTAAAGATAACTATGTTGGTGTTTTCAGCCATAACCGACTGCTATTAAAGAGGCAGAAGAACAATTTAGTTTTATTTTTTTAATGGGATGCTAGTTTGAATTTTCAAGGCAGATCAACAGAAAATATATTTTTCTGTTCACCTTTTACTTGACACAAAGCTTTATTCAAAGCTTTTGAGTGTTAGTAGCTTTTAAGGATGTTTTTTTCATTATAGTGCACCCTTGTTTGTATATACGTAGAGACACAAACCTTTGCTAAAGGGTACAAGAAACCCCTTCAGTGACTAAAACTGATCCACCACAAGAAAAAATGAGAAAGATCTGAAAATCAATCAGTCTTTTTTATTCAGAGAATGAGCTAATTTTCTTACAGGTGTAAAGTCATAAACCATGAACCTTCATGGAACCATTATTAACAGAGGCACGCCAAGTTATTTTAATCAGATGATAATGAAAATTCAGTGTTGCACATGTTATTAACTCCTGGCAGTGTAAAAATACTGCCTAGATTTAATTTGCTTTGGTTTAACCACACAGATGTATTAATGGAATGAAAAAAAGAGAGAAGGTCTATGCCAGTGTTTGAAGAATCAGATCTCTTTTCTCCAAGAGAGAAGAAAAAAGTAATCTCTTTTAGTCTGGGTTTTATTTACCTGCATAATTTAGACATTAGAGTGATATGTGCTATAGAATTACACAAATTAAGGAGAGAAAGAAGAATTAATCACATGAGAGAGCTCCATCAGCATACTTTGAGTGCATATTTGAAAAAGCAATGCATTTCCTTCAAGTTATTTAATGAAGATTATGGAAAATGCTTGCAGGACAAATAGGTTTTGTTTTCTTAGTTTGCAGATCCTTTAGGTGTTAGTTTTGCAGGTTTTTTTGGAATTGGTTGTCATGTCCCGTGCCAGGGTAAGTTGTCAGAGCTCAGTGGGAGGAGTGTTGGGGCTGTACTCCCACACACAGGAGACTGAATTTTGGTCGACAGGTGTGTGTCAAGGTTTGGGTTGTCTCCCAACAATCCCAGCAGCTGGGTAATTCCATGTTTAACCTCCGCTAGTGCTGTTAGGCCCTTCCAGCAGCCCATCATGAAGGAACAGTAAATTATTGCAGTAACCTCCATCGTGTGGAAGATACCAAATGCCTTTGTAAGATTTGCTGTAATACTGCAGTGTTAGATCTTGAAAGAAAATTGCAATGACAGAATGTGCTTATTTTGTCTTTTCCACTAACACATTAGTATGTTTTCTTCCTTCAGAAGGATATTTGCTTCAAAAGAAATTCTCTTAAAAGTACAGCACCTTTCTTAATGATAGCCACATAAAGAGTGAATCAATTGATATTCTGGGAATGTGGGATCAAGTCGAGTATGTTGCAGGTATTAAATTATTTGTAGGGGGAATGTTAGATTTTAAAGAACAGTGTTTTTATCTCGCTCAGAATTTAGAAGAGTTTTTGTAAACGCCAAACAGGTGTTGCTACACACTCTGATTTCACGTTTCAGAAAGAAAAAAACACATAGATTTATGGAGGGAATAAAAATGTGCAAGAAGCTGAGTTTCAAAACAGCAAAGTAAGACACGGAAATACTGCATGTGAATATTTTCTTTCTGCAGGAGTTGCGGGCTGTGAACAAGGGCAGCTCCCAACAAGTCCTTCGCTGTGACACTGAGAGACTCAGTGAGAATGAGCGTCAGCTTTTCTTTCAAAAGCTCTGGAAAGAGAAAGGCTCTGTCCCAGTGAGTGGTTAGTCTCCTTTGAAAGTAACATGCCTAAAATCACACTCTCTGCCGTGCTTCACAGGAGGTTGGCGCTTGTTATCCAGCAAGTTCACAGATGCTTTTTCAAATACTATTGGAAAACAAGTGAATAGAGGAATGTAAATATTACTGTTATTATTATTGCCTGCATTGGGAGGAGTCCTGTGTGTTTAGATTCCTTCATAACTGCACGTTGAATACATGGAAATGTTCTGATGCAGTTATTAATAACTGCCTCAGAGTATTTCAGCTTGTAGATGTTACACGTTTCTTTAGCAGAGACTATTCTTTGCATCTTGCCTGCAATAACCTTCCTCCCACTTAGCAAAATTAAATGCAGCATTAAGTCCATGTCCCCACAGATTAACAGAATCCAATAATTTGATGTTTTTCTGCTTGCTGAATCTCTGATTTTTATAGAGGACACAGTGATGTTGTGGTGTTTGGAACCTCTCTGTTTTACATACATTCCTTGAAGAGACAAGACAGGCACATGCCACCAGTAGCTTTTGCTCTAATTGTCAGCTTGTTTAATGTATATAGAACCTGTTTACAGCACTTGAAGCGCATTTTTTCTGAAGATATAATTAATGCAAAGTTAATCACTTTTATTGGGCAAAAGGCCCTGGGTTATTCACCACCCCATGCCTGTTTTGTGTAGCAGATGGCTGAGGAGTAGTGGGTTTTTTGGCACCTTCAGATATAGTATTGTCCATAAATCTTACTGCTTGCATGTGAGTAACTCACTCCCTGGATGTTCCAGTGCAAAGGTACGCCAGAGAAAACGCCATGTTTTAGAAATTTTCTGTAGCATTTAAAAAGTAACAGATGAATTTTTCTTCTCAACATCTCACAAGAAAAAAAAAATTTGTTACATGTTCATCTTCTTTTTTTTTTTTTTTATGGGGTATCTTCAGCAGAATGAGTTAATTAAAGTGTGTGGCTATTGATGCTCTTGAGATTAATGGTTTTGTGAGACCTTCCTGTGAAACCGTCTTGTGTGAAGACAACTTTGGTGTAACCTGTTCTTGTTTAGTTTCCCAGGTTATCCTTGTCCCCTGCTGTTGTTTTGTCACTGTCATGAGACAACCATTCACCAAAATACTCTGGTTCAAAGCATTTTGGTTTATATTTAAGGGAAACTGAAAAAGAAGTCACTGGCTCTGCACTTCAGGAAAGCTGCAGCCAAGTGGTTGTCCCTTTCTCTTTGTGAAGAAGAGAGAAGTGAATTTACAATGTGCCCTCTAACCTCAGGCAACATGCTGTAAATAAGTGGAAAAATAAATTACAAAAAAAAAATTAAAAAAAAAAAGAAAAAGAAAACAGAAACCCTTCTGCTCTCTCCAGGGACTGAACTTTGCTCTTTGGTAAATGCTTTGTGTTTACCTGCTTGCTGAGGAGTAAGTGTATTTTTCAAATAAAGGAAAGGAAAACCCCACAGCCATCTTTATTTTTATATTGTCAAAATTTAGGCATTTCCTCCTAGCTCTGGAAAGTCTTTGTTTCTTCTGCAGTATTACCAGATGGGCTGTTTGTAA
This sequence comes from Acropternis orthonyx, assembly GCA_035583155.1. NCBI lineage: Eukaryota > Metazoa > Chordata > Aves > Passeriformes > Rhinocryptidae > Acropternis > Acropternis orthonyx. The sequence continues at coordinate 8,185,476 of JAWWEU010000091.1, forward strand.
CTGTGCAAATGAGGGGAACCTGCACAGCTGATAACTGAGTTACAGATAGATGTAGTTTATTTTTAACACACCTTCCTCCTGAAAGGTTGGTTAAATCCACACAGACAGAACTTGGAGAATATCGATGACATTTAATAGTTTAATATTAAACCTTTGGCAAGCTCAATCCCCACCTCAAGTGACTTTGGTCAGGAACCAGTTTTCTGTTCCTGAGTGTCTGTCACCCTTTCAGGCAAAAGGCAACAAAAGACACCACCTGAATATCTCAGAGAGTAATTAAAATGATATTGGGACTGAGACAAAGCGTTGTTGAAGGGAAACCACAGGGTGATGTCCTGAACATTTCCCTTCAAGGTATCATAACATCCTGAAATATTACAATGTGCTCTAACAGAAGTGCGTAATCCGTAATTAAGTTATTGGATAATAATTAGATCCCAAGGCAAATGACATTTGGCAAAGGCTTATTCGTGGAGCTGCTGGGAAATCCTTTTAGCTAACAGGTGAAATGTCAGCGAGCGAATGACTGGAAGCACAGGTTAGAACTAATTTGGAAGTACATCCCAAAACATAAAGACCAAAACTGCCACAGAAACACCACCTGAGAATAATGTGTCCCACAGCCCCAACCTCAAGCATCACACAAGGGCTGTGCAAGGTGACCTGGACCTGCATTCCTCAGCGTAGCTCATGCTGTTGATGAGAACTCTCAAATTAAATTTCAAATAAAGCCTTGTAACAGTTTAACATGATTTTCTTTCTTCCACTGGTCTTATAGTGAGTGCTACCACTCGTTTCATTCTGTCTCCTTTGGTGGTGGAATTGCATCGATTTGGCTTAATCTGTTCAGTTCCTCAAATGTAACAGGAACACTTCCACCACAAATGAAGACAAATTCTGAGCACAAAAATAGGCAAGTCAGTCCCTAATCTACTGAATAATTATACTTATCTTAATTTGCCCTTATTTAACTTGTATAATTGATTTGCTTGTTTTTTTGTTTCTTGCTTCTCCGTCATTTAAGCAGGCTGGTAACCAGCGGAACGTGGTTTGGTGCGGAACATGGCAGTGCTGGGTTATTGGGTGCTCTTCCACAGACCTGCTGGGGGGCAGAGGGGAGTGGGCAGGTTTTATCTGGGCTGAGAACAGTGTCGGTGTTTGTCTGCTGTCTGACTGTGGACTGGCCACTTCAGAAAGAAGGTGCCATCAGCCTGTCCCTGTCCTTGAAGAAAAACGAGATTTTAGGTAGTACCTCTTTCCATGTTTTTCTGTCTACCAGCCATTGCTGATGCTGAGGATCGATCCAGGGATGGTTTTTTTTAACACTGCTCTACATGTTTAGGAACATATGCTTGCAGTCAAGCTTCCAGTGTTCTTTTTTTTTTTTTTTCCCCCTGACTTACCAATTCCATAAGGTTTTCTGTTTGAGGTACAGAATCAGTATATATAGAAGCAGAGGCTTCCCCAAGTCAATCCAGCAATTTCAGTATCTTTTGGTGTTTGCCATGAGCTCAGAACTGAGGTTTTTTTAGGAAGTGTTTGTAAACTGCCAGTTCTGAACTGAGCTATATTACCATTTTTCGTTTTACTTCTGGAACCAGTTTTTTTTGTGGTGGCAGATTTGAACAGCTCCACCACTTCCTTTTTATAAAATAAGAATTGTGTTTTAACAAAGAGTTAAATGCTGTAACTGTTGAAAAGAATCTGAGATTATATTCTCCTCATTCTTCTCATGGGCACAGTGAAACAGTGACTTCTGTCCATCTTTTGCCTTTTGAGGCTTTTGGCTGTGATATAATGGCCGAGTGACATAAACTATCTGTTGCTTAGTAATTCTGCAGGCTTGTACTAGTGTGGTTCAAGTTCCTGAATTCTGCAAGATTTCCACCGCAGTACAGTGTGCCCTTTGCAGTCTTTTGAAACCAGCAAGCTCATTAAGTTGCTTTAGTCGATTTTATTTAGTTCATTACATTGCATTTTGAAAACGCAGTGCCTGTAGTTAGCATTCCTGGGGTAAATTATAAACTCTCTGTAGATGTCTGCTCTCTGTGCAGTGGTGGGAACGTAGGACGGGGTGCTCCCGAGCTGGATCCCTGGCAGACAGGGAAGTCCTGGCCAGGAGAGTCAGCACTGGAGAACTGGTCCCCTCATCCTAAATTACATGTTTGCACCTGTTATGACATTTCCCACAGCTGCTGGTGTTTGCTGTTGGATGTTTTGGGTACTCACCTGTTGGAAGTTCAGGAAGGCTGCAGCTGACTGCTGATTCTTTTTCATTCTGGTTTCTTTTCACTTCCTCTGCCTCACTCAAGCCGATTTTCCTGTTTCAGCATATCTGCTCTGGAACTGTGGAGATCATGCTCAACCCATTTCACAGAGTGTCTCGAGTGTCCTCCAGACTGAGATCAGAGTTTATTTTTAACCCCCATGCATTCATGGAGGCTCAGGCATGACAAGAAAATTGCAACCTTCTTTTGCACTAGTCATGTTCTCTTCAATTTGGCACTCACAGAACAGTTTTAGTCAACTGTTAGAAATGATTTTTCCTAATAAATCTGTTGGGGAGAATTAAAAGTATATGGGCCAGCTGCAAAGATCTCTTAAGAGAAAGATGGGAGAAGAACTGACAGAAGAGTGGAGGGATCCAACAGAGCCACCTGTGCAATATCACCGCTGGTCACACAGGTATCTGTGTGTACAGGTGAAGGAGGAGCAGTAATAGGTGGCACTGACGTCATACCAAAGGCAATAAATGATCTATTGCATTTGATATATGAAGTATTTTTACCTGTTCCTAGGGCTTGATCAGGAACACAGCCAAGTGAAGGCTCCTGGGGTGGTACTGAGCCCCACACGTGCGAATTTGCCAGGTTTATATGTTGGTTTTGTGTCACTGAGGTCTTTTGGTTGCAGCTTTCCTGGCCCAAGAAGTACATGATGGCTGAGGGAGATACCTGGGACGCCTTTCTTGTAAAGTGTTCGGAAAAAGAACTCTGATCAATGCCTCGAGGGCGGTGATTTTCTACAGGACTTTTCTGTTTCTCCTGCTCCTTCTCTGAGCATTTTCAGTGCTTGGGACATTAGAAGATTTCATGGTAAAGGAGAAGAGATGATTCCACGGTAAAATCAGAACACTTTAATGTGGGGACTGGATTCTGCCTTTTGCCTGGGATCTCTGTGAAAAATTGCGCAAGTGACATCCACAAGGTGTTTTACAGTAACTAATTATTCCTTGTTTTGGGGACTCACCTGGGTTCAGGAGATGCAGCGGTAGAACCAGTCTCTGTGAATGTAGTGGTTGCAAAGTAAAATTGCCACTTAAACACCAAAGGTCAATGTTTTTTCTCATTATTCTTCGAATTTGAGTTGTGTCAGAACTGCTGGGTCTTGTGTAGACCACATTTGCAGTGACTTTGTGCTGACTGTACGTGCAGTAATTCCTTCTTACCTCGCTGCCTGTTTTGTAAATGAGTGTCAATCCTAATGAAGCGTCTGAGTGACATCATAAGAGAAGTTTCTGAACTCTGTAGATCAGTGTGCAGGGTAGATGTGCGTCCAAGAGTCGTGCTAAAGCAAACTGTGAAATCACGTCTCATGTATGTGTGGTGAACGAAGGGGGAGTCTCCTGAGAGAGGAATTGTTTAATAAAGGCCTGCAGTCGCTTGCATTTGCACGCGTGGGACTGAGTTAGCAATGCCCCAGGCAGACTCAAACGTGGTGCTTCTTCCTCACCCCTCTGTACCTGGCTTTGTAACCTAACGCCAAAAACTGGAAAAAAAACCCAGACCAATCCAAACCAAACCAAACCAAACCAAACCAACCAAACAAACAAAAAAAGCCTGAACACCAAAAAAGGAAAAAAACCCCAAACAAACCACAAAACTAAAACGCCATGTGAAGCTGACATACACATGCCTGTGAAAAGTGAAGCTTTTTGGCTGGCATGGTTTGTGCTGTGGAAACAACCAGAGAGAGAGACAACTCCTTTCGGCGCAGGTCTGTTGCAGCGATAGGTGTGAGCTGGCGGGCCCTGGACAGGGTTTGGTGGGTTTTTTTCCCCCCTCACGTTTTTGCTGCCTGCTGCAGATGGAAGTTCCACAAGTGCGTGACTGGGTGGCCGGAGGGGAAGCCGGCCGGGGTGGCTGGTGCCCAGCGGCACACGGCCCGCGGTGGGGGGCCCGCGGGAGCTGCCGGGGGGCCGTGTCACTGCCACAGGCACTTGGTGCCGAAACCATTCAAAAGAGTCAAGGCCTTCGCCCCCGAGCGCAGCTCTGCATCCTCTGAGGCTCAGCGGGCGATGCTCTGGCCGGGGGCCTGCGAGGGGGCGATGCGTGGCAGCCACTCGGATACACCTGGCAGCTTACCATCGATTCCAAAGGGGATTCTGTGTGAAACGAAGTAATGTACCTTCCGCGGAGAGGTGGAAGAAAACGGTATCTTCCCAGCTCCGGTTTTAAACAAGTCTTCCTAAAGATTGTTGTCTTTCTGCAAGTGCGGCTTTTATTTCTTATTTTACCTTTTTTTCCCTCCCCCCCCGCCAAAGACATTTGAATGTATGTCTTACGTGTGTCCGTAGCCTGGGTGATACAGACTGTGAGGATGGTTATCTGGGTTTCCTGTGTCCCGGCTTTTTTTGGCTCCCGAGCCTCTTGCTCCTGGTGCATCAGTGTCCTCTGTGCTGCACTCCTGGGAAACAGCCTAACATGCGGAATTCCATCCCATGCGCTGGCATATGGGTGGCACCATCTGCATGGGGATGTGTGCTTATCCTCGCAGTCTCTCAGGGTGTTCCCCCTGTGGCTCCACGGGCGAGCACAGAAGTGGTTTCCGCGCTAGTCATGAGGTGTCCCGGGGAAAAGAAGAGCACGTGGCCAAGACCTGAGAGGTGCCGGATCCTCAAACCGAGGTCTGGGGGGTATTGCTCTGGTAATTCATGGCTTATTTCCCTCTGCTGCTGGAATCTGTTTGGGCGCGCCTTGCACGTTTGTCCTTCCAGGCAAAATGCTCTCTCCAGTCCTGTTGACCTCAGTGATACAACTTAGTATTTCAGGCAGCTGGGTTTTGGTCCGCTTGGCTGAAATTGAAAAGTGTTTTTATTCCTCATATTTCTTTTGTGAGTAAGTTCATTTGTAATTGTAGCAGGTCCTCTTCATACTATTTATGCTAGACAGGTGAATTAATGAGTTTTTTTAATCACTGAAATAAATTGCTCCACTAATATTATGTGTTTGTTCACACATTTGGTTCATCTTTCTGGAGGTCCCCCTCTTTGAGCATTTCCCTTCAGCTTGGCCACGTGTAAATTTCAGACTGTTTTTGTTTTCTCTTCCTGGGCTGGTTTCTGTCCCACAGTATTAATGTGGTGCTTCCAGGCTGTGTCATGTGTGCTGCTGGGAGGGCTGGATGAGCTTGGTAAGTCTCTGCTCCTTCCATTTGGACTATAACAGAAAATTACTCCGTGTACGAGCAAGAGGGAAGATATGAACAGAACCAAGAGCCTGTGTAGGACTTAGTTCATCATTTGTGTCCTTTCTCACGGCTTCTCCAGTGCATCCTGCCCTACTTGTGCAGCTGGTTCAGTAGCTTCCAGGGCGGCCACATTTTATTCCTTGGCGTGGAAACCAATTCCTGGCTGATGGACTGACTCCCCGCCGTTGTTTCCGAGGTGGGTGTCCCGGTCCGGTTGCTCCGACGGGGGCACAGTGCACAGGAGGTCACCCGAAAGAGCAAAAGAGGGGTCACTTCGCTCTCCTTCCATGCAAGAGCCGGTTGGGCAGTACCGTGGGGTGAGCCCCACGGGGCCGTGCAGGGTGCACCGCAGGGTGTGGGTTACACCCGGGAGGGCACAGCCGGACTGTTGGGAACCATCCTGGGAGTCCTTGGGCATTCGCCTTCAGGTGGTCTCGCACCCACCTCGCCCTTGCAGGGTGATTTCCCCTGGCAGGACCCCCTTGCAGCCACATTCCACTTTGTGATTCAGCCTCTGTCTTTAACTCCTGTCTTGGCTACTTAGTGTTGATATTGCCAGATCTCCATACCTTTTAATTTTTAGGGTGAAGGGAACATGTAAGACTTCGGGTGGAGACCTAGGGAATTTGCTCCTTGGCAAGCGTAACAGGAAATGTTGGGCCACTTTAGATGGCTTGTAGAGTAATCTGAATGTCCAGAAGGAGCTTTGCAAACGAAACACAGCAGTTCCAAGTGCTTTTAAAGCAATTCTGATTTTTGTCTCTAATGTTGCTTTTTGACCTCTGTGATGGAGTGTGAGATTTATTAAGTAAGAACAGCAAAAACATTCACTATCCAAGGCATTTCATCTTTTTGAATTGGGGGGAGAGGGTGGGTGTTTGGCTTTCCTATTATGTTTTCTACCTTACAATAATAATAGTATTTGACAGCTATATGCAGTAAAAATAGACTTTTTTTCCCTATAAATTACTCTGCTTTAATATAAAAATCCCTGATTTTATAAAATCTTGAGTGACTCAGGAACACAAACCTCTTTGACTTTGAATTCATCCATAGTCTCTAATGATTTCTTAATGCAATCCAGTGGTGTCCAGGCTTTTCGCTGGAGTGAACCTTTAAGGCTGTAGGGTGGTCATAGTAACTGGGAGAAGTTCCTGAGGGTGGGGAGAGAGCAGATATATCCCTCGTATCTTCAAGGATGGCAAAAAGGCAGATCCAGGGAAGTACAACAAGCCTGTCAGTCTCACCGTAGTCGCTGGGAAGGTGTTGGAGGAAATCCTTCTGGAAAGCATTTCCACATTTGTGAGGGAAGAAGGTGGTTGAGAGTGGTCAGTGGGCATTTGCAAAGGGAAATCAGTCATGCTTGGCCAGCCTGATAACCTTCAGCAGTGGAGTGGATTGAAAACTCCTGTGAATTACTGTCCCTGAGGACCAGTAAAAGACAATGTTGAATCTTCACCCAGGACATTCAGTTCTAAGGATTGTTGGCCCAAATAGTAGGAATTTTCTTTGTAAGGGAAACCAGCAAGGCTTCCCACTCTGCTTTCTTAAATTTTCCTCTCTGCTTGTTGTCAGGAAGTAAAATCACATGTGAGAAGAAATATATATGCCAGGACATTGTTTCAAGTTGCTGTACAGTGATCGGTCTTACTTGTCTTTCTCTGGAATAAATTTGCTATTGGCTCAGCATCTTAGCTGATGTGTTACTGAGAACCCTTACAAAAATTAAAAGTTCTTTAGAGTTTTCTGAAGTAAAAAGATAAAAACGATTTTCTATTTTCTACTTCAGTTCCCTTTTGCAGTGGGAGTGAGAGGGATTGTTTTCCTTTTAATCATTTCCCATCTGATTTAAATTTGAAGTAGTCATTCTGGTTTGGCTCACGTTTAAATTGTAGCAGGAAAAAATTGTGCAACTAGAGTAAACTCAACTTTAAACTTTTTTTTTTGCGCTAATGAACAGAATGAGATACAACCGTTGTGAACTGAGGCTGAAGCCTTTTTTCCCTGTGTTGAGTTACTTGGAATATATCAGTAATTCAGTGGTTTTCTGACTTCGTATTCTCCTTGTGCTGAGCAGTAATAATATTTACAAAATACTTAGTTTTTCTGCCCTGGGAAATGTAAAATAACTTTGGATCTTCTTCAGGCTGTGTTTATTATAGAGGTAGAAGCAAGGAGGGAAGGTAGTTGTTAAGATTTAGTATATTCAAGTATCCGTCAGAAGGACTCACACTGGCTCTAGTGTGTGTCACTTTTTTACCCATTTTCTTCCTGGTTTTCCCCTTACCCTTTACTTGTCAGTGCTGTTCACTCAGGTGGCTTTTTCTTTTCTTTAATCTTCACTCCCTGGAGTATATTGGGGGAATACCTATCCAGTATTGAAGGTGGCTCATGCATAAAACTGGAACACCTCCAAGCTCAGCTCAGCATTTTGAAGGTTTTTTTTTTTACTCCTACTCCACTCACTTTTATAAAAATGCATGAATGGTGTTTCTTACATCAAAGACATAGAATAAATGTCTGTCCTTTACTCTGTGTGTACCTGATGTAATTTCACTGAAGTGGATTATTTAATCTACGTGACTTCAGAGTTTAGACTCTTCTAAATATATCAAGTGGGACCAGGTGCCTGATCTGCTTTAATACCATGTACCTTTTATTAAGGGTTGATCAGCTGCCATTTCCATTTATATTTCCTAGTGTTCTTTCTTGATTCAAGGTTATTTTTAATAAGTCACCCAGGTCAGGAAGGATATGAGTGGGGTGGAGTGCTGAGGGAAGCGTTGATAATTAAGGGAAAACATATTTGGAAGAGAGCTTTGGGAGCTTCCAAAGAAGGGTATTCAAATGTAATTGACTCATTTGATTAAAAGCTCTTATCAGAATCAGGCTGCCCCCTTTACCCTCTTAAACCCCCTTGAATTATTAATCTATCAGATTAATTATCAAAGAGTAATCCTTGTATCAATGGCAGTATCCTGTTCTGCATGTATTGTATGTGTAACCTGCAGCTTTTATTGTGGATTACTCCTGTCATAAGCGTGTCAGTGTGTACTAATTTTCAGTTGTTATTTGGGAAACTGGAGTGTGCCAAATCAGCTTAAAACACCAGAAGTTTTCCATTAACTGATTGAAAAAAAAAGCACAGGGCTGGTAAGGTGAAATTACGGACAGTTTCAGCCTGGAGTTGCTGGCACCCTCTGTTGTTCTCAGCTCTGGGATTACAGTGTGGCACAGCAGGGTCTGTCATAACACTGTCTCTTTACTTAAGGACTCAGAGGGGAACAAGTGATTTAGTGAGATACAACCCATTTTGCAAGTTTGGGAGTGGACTTCGCTGTTTACAGTGTGTATTGAACAAAAGCTGTCTCCTAGAAGAGATTTGTATGGCTGTGGCTGCCAGGGGACTGTAATACCACTTGCTACCAGCAAATCAAGACTGGCATTAGAAAGTCCCAATTCCTCTTCTGTTTCCCTTGTCTGCCCCTTCTCTATCAGGTAGCTGTGCTGAAAGTCTGAGATCTCTCCCTGCCTTAATAAAGTTCTCTTTGACAGGCAGAAGTAGCTGCAGGTTTTAATGACGCAGATGACAATTAGCTGTTCCTAAAGCTCTCCCCTCCGAGGAACAGAGGAAATAATTCTTGTTGTGGAGTGTCACCGTGCAGTGAACGGGTCCGTGTGTGGGTCAGAGCCAGGACACCGCTGAGGGCTTTGGTGTGCTCCTGCTGTTGCCTCTGGGCAGCCTGTGGGTTCGTCCCTGTCCCTGGGCAAGGAGGGCGTGGGAACAGCATCACTTGTATTTGTGTCATCGGCAGTACCCGAGTACCCCCACCGAATAACCTCTCCCAGTTAAATAGTAATAGCAGGCTTGTTCCGCTTAAACCCGTAGCAGCCAGGTGGGTGCACGGAAAGGCCCAGCCAATTTCAGTGTCCTCTGTTAATTACTCCGAGAAGCTAAATGAGAAGGTGCTGCTTTATGCGTGGAGGAGCCAAAACTGTGTAGCTGTGGGCGCCGGAGAGCTGGGCATGCTTAGCGTACCATGCATAGGCACAGGAGGGCACAGGAAGACACAGCAGACATCCCAGATTGGGTTAAATGGAAGTGTTGGCACCTGTTAGCATAATAAACACAGAGCAGACAGCGAAAGCCCTTGCGATCAGTAACGCAGGATGTGCAATATGGACTTGGAAGCGTGGAGAGATGCACTTTTTTTGCTGTTGATACTGATACTGAAAACTGCTCTGAGGGTGTCCTTAAGCTCAGCAGCTGAAATACCTGTTTTAAAAACTTCTCCTGAATTAGTTGTCCTTATGCACTGGCTGTACAACATTGGCGTGATTTTTGGAAACGTTTGCCAAATACTCACTTTAAGTTGTTTCTGGAGCTGGAACATACTGAGATCTGTAGGTGAGTTAAAGTGCTCTTAAAATATTGATGTTGTGTGTTATTAAGTATTACATAAAACTTAAGACATTTTGGGTTATTAAATATTACATATATTAATTTTTAGAACACGACAGAATACCCCAAAGTTTTGGAAAATTCCTAAGTTGTGTTTCCAGAGTAAACCCTCTTAACCCTCTCTCATCACTTGGAAGAGCTCCTTTCAATCCTGAAATGTGCTTCCTAAATATACTTAATTAAATGTGTTTTGTGAAGTTTGCCTACATAACTCCTGTCATTAAAGTCTTCCAAATGTGGTAGTAAAAATTCCTGTTTACTGTACTTGGTACCCATCACACATAGCACACTCAAAGTTACACAGTGTTTTTTAAATTAGTATGTAACTTTCATATCCCTAACACAGGTTTTGTTTTAAATATAATGCTTGCAAATCTCCTTCAGGGTTGGCCACATTACTAGCAAGCCAGATTGGTTTTCCAGAACCAGTTTACAACCTACAGGAATGATCGTTTTAACTATCTACTGTGGTCTAATGTATTAAAAAAGAGGGGAAAAAAAGTATTGTAAACTCACATTACATTGGTTTCCTAGTCAGACACCCACACTCAGATCTGGAAACTGTTTGAGTTGCCTTTGAATATGCCTTTTTTGAGTTGCTCTGATGTTTGCAGAACTTGAGATAACTGACGATTATGGCTCCATTACCCAGCAAAACATTTCACAATAAATAACAAATCTCTGAGGTACTCCTTCTGATTTCCTGTATTCTGGTGCTGTATCCTTGTCTTTATATGGAGAAACACTGCTGCATTCTCCTGGTGCACTGTTCTGTTGGGACAGTGGTGATATCCAGGACAGTGGGGTGTATGCCCACACTGTATCCGAGAGCCTTGGAAGTCTGGGGCTTGCTTGTGGCTAGAGACCTTTCACTTTAGGGTACTTTTCTGTTGGATAAATCAAAGGGGTGGCCATATTTCCGCAGAGATGTCATGCACTGTGATTGTTTTGTTATCAGACGGTGTTTGCCTCTTGACTTCCTTCCCTGGAAGATGCAGGAGGCCAAAAATACTGACTGAGCTGTGTCGTGTTTACAGAGCTCCAGGCAAAACACTGTGTGCTTTAGGTCAGGTCTGTGGGCAAGGAGGTTTGTTGCTGTGGTGCACAGAGGACCTTCGTAAACATGTTCAGGAACAGAGAGCGCTAGACCACATCTGAAGAGGTGGCACAAGCAGTGCAGGTATCAGCCCTGAGTAGGTCAGGCTTTATTCCATGTGGGTCATAGTGGTTAAGTAATTCATGTTAGGGAATGCTACTTTGGTTCTTCCATCAGTAGAGCAAGAGTTGAGTCTGGGTTACGTGAAAGTCAGCTTGACCATCAGAGACCAAAAGTTCAGTCTCCTCTCTCTCTTGGGCTCAACAACTGGTGGATGGATAAATGTGTTGTTACAGGGCACGTGTGATGCTTCCCACAAATGCTGTCCTGGATCTGGCAACTTGCAGCCCTCCTACCCTGAGCTGAACTTCAAACCTTTGCATGAGCTTGAAGAAAACAGTAGCGGTTTTTTTGCGCTGTCTTATACTTTGAACCACCACTGCTCCAAATCCCCCCAGTTCCTCACTGTTCCCCTCCAAAA